>JAVTVY010054283.1:0-28609 GCA_036873755.1 Hanleya hanleyi
AGCTTTATTGAGCGCAGACCGAGCACCGTAATTCTGTAGGTGTGTTTACGGTCAATTACTTACCACTGAGGCTGGACTTTATTGACTTCTTTTGGACTCTGAAAATTTCTGGGTTAATGTTTTTTGTTCAGGCTGGACTTGAATAATTTTGACTTCTTTTGGACTCTGAAAATTGTCTGGGTTAATGTTTTTTGTTTAGGCTGGACTTGGAATAATTTTGACTTCTTTTGGACTCTGAACATTTTCCGGGTTAATGCTTTTTGTTTAGGCTGGCAATTCAAATTGCATTTTTCTTAAATTTTGAAATTGAAGTAAATTCAAATATCAATTTGTAGTTGGCAGCATTCTTATTGGCGTAAACCAAAACGGCGAGCCTGCCGGGTTTCACATAACCCTTGTGTTTTTCAATGTTGGAATTTTAACACCATTCTCTTAACACCGTTTTTTGGTGTTGAACTGGTCTCAACACCATTTTTCAGTGTTAGATTTTCAACACCATTCTTTCAACACCGTTTCTTGGTGTTGAACTGATCTCGACACCATTTTTCAGTGTTGGATTGGGTCAACACCGTTTTTTGGTGTTGAGCTGGCCTCAACACCACATGTTGGTGTTGAATTATGTCAACACCGTTTCTCAACACCACTTGTTGGTGTTTAACTGGCCTCAACACTAAAAAATGGTGTTGGGCCAACACCGTTTTTCTGGCTGTGCGGAGTATAGATCGACAATTCCCCCTTTTGATTGTTTAGATACGTCAGAAATGCACATATTACTGGTTATTCTAAGGCCTTGGTTGTGGTGTATTTTATCCTCTAAGTCAGACGGTATATTTTCCATATTATAGATGTGTAGGGCGGGTTGGGGGAAACGGGTTGCACGGCGTGTTCGCACGACCTGTGCCCATCGCGGTGCGATGGAGTGCCCAAGTACATCCATCCATCCATCCATAGATGAGAAGTGTCAGTTGTCCTGCTATAATAGTATCCAATAGTTGACCCAAATCGTGGTAATTATCCACAAATATGTAAACGTGCGCTAGAATACAATCCTCACAAATTATGTTTATTCGCGAAAGCTTCTACATATACACTGAGCTAACCGTGTCACAGGTTTCTATGTTTATCTCGTGTTTACTCCGCTATTCATGTGTTCCCTATGCAAATGATGATATAAAGAGCCAGTAGCAATCAGTATGACAGTGACAGTATATCATGTAATTGTCCCTCATGTTTATGAGATGTGCTCTGATCCGACCACTGCAGTTCACTAGGATCATATTCTGTACATGCGCAGACCTATTACGTGCATATAGAAATAAGAAATGATGCCACAAGCGAATATCAATACAACACAACTGGGGAGGAAGTCTATATGAAGCGGTTACACAGATAAATTCTCCCGGAATCTGCTTTAACTAGGCTTACATGTGTCACACAGCTTTTACGCTGTTACAAAACTCAAGCCTACGCATACTGGATGCTTATTCTCAAACGCTAAGTACGTCATCGGCAAACCGGAGCTTGTTAACGCCTCACATTGAGTGAGTAGCGTTAAGGTGTAATTATAGCACTACGAAAGCCGAGACGCTGACTCGACCAGCTGAGTTGTGTTTTTTCTCGCCGTGTTTTCTTTCTCAAAATAACTCAAAACAGTTTTCTGAGATTATACTGAAAGGAGGTTAATTTTTGAGCGAAAAAAGGTAAGTTTTCATTGATTCCCTATCATTTCACACTTAATTCTCTCATAGTTCTATCTGATATTTGGTATACGAATATTTAATATACATGTATTATATACTTCTTTTTACACCCTGTTTTAGGCCCCGAGGCTTCGTTCACACGTTTTAAACATGTGTAAGACAAATACCAAAGCGATACCGTCATGAGGCCATTCTATGAGTTTATCGTAAAATCGTGTCGTGATATAATATTCCCATATGTTATAATGAGACAACTTAATATCTAAAAATCACGAATATTTAATTGAGTATCCATCTGTCTATCTGATCTGATCAGAGTGTGTGTAGAATGCGTAGCGGGCACGTATGAATGATTAAAGTAAGTGAATTATTATATCAAACTTGATGATGACAATCGTGTATTCCACATGGTTTTGATCGTGATATGTGCGCCGTCCTGATGCATTAAGGAGCAGCCTATACATGTGTATTGTGTTTGTCTCATTATTTTGACTTGTTGAGGCTATCAGCAGCATTGTTGGTTAGTATTACATTGGTAATACAGTATAAGGTCCTTAACATTATAATAATGATTTAAGAAAGAATTCAAGACGTATTTTACGTCATGTATGATTAAGACAGTTGCAGACGGAACTTGGGAAACATGCTTTTGCGGTAGGTGTGTCACACTAACTTTTATGTCCTTAGAACTGGGTCAGTACCGCAGCTCTAAGAAAGGAGGTCGTACAGCCTTAAACATCATCCCATATAATCCGTACACATCAAATAACGAACAACTGATTTACAAGTGTTTGCTATTGTTGATTTTATACACTTATGTGTTGTATATCACATGTAACAGAATAATTTACAGGCTTTATCCATGCAGAGGCCATGTGTTGTTATTCGGTGACCTTGTAATTTTGATGATTACTTTGTTTGACAGTTAGGCAAGTTTTGGTGCATCCTGTTTTGTATCATATATCCGTTTAAATGGAAAGCCGAACGATTTTCCTTCAGATAGAACGCGTTGCTAATTTCCTATCTTGCACCATGGTTGAACGATATTCCGTCCAAGCAAACTCACTCCTGATGAAAAATTAAAAAAACTAATGAATTAATTGCAGTCTTTCATATTTGTTATACCGCTATATACATTCAAGCTGTAGTAGGCCTACTTGTGCACTTTGTATAGCAAAATGTCAACAGAAATATAAACTGCCATCAATAAGTCTATTAGTAGGAAAAAAAAAGAAGAAAAAAAATACAAACTATGTGATTGGCTGGGTGATCTTCCAATTTTCTCCACTACACTGTCAGAAGCATTGGGTCAAATTAACTAGATATTTTGGGTATAGACGTGGGTCAAATTCCATTTTGACAAATATTTTGGGTCATTTTGACCCAAGTTTTTGGGGTACGTCATGTCTATATCCAAAAATTCTGACAGTGCAGCCAATGATAATAACGGATTTCTTGACCAATCAATAACCTTGTAACTGACAGATATCCCATGATGCACTAGTGTGTATCGGAGACAGTTTTTCAAGGGTGTACATCGGAATCAGTAATAACGCGTGTAACTTGTGTCTAATTCCGCTTCACCTGAGAATAGGGGTGGTTTGAGTATCATGTGTTTTACATCTCCATGACAATCAAAGCGTGACTGAGGGACATACTGTGAAAAATTCATTTGGATAAAGAATAATGGTCAGTGATTAGGGTTTCATGTAAAGAACATCATCATGTATTGCTGGCATTATTGAAAACTCATTTTGTGTTTTTATTATTTTTATTTCTTACACATTTGGAATTAGTGCTAACTATCATACGAAGAATGTCTTTTGAATACTGACTCGGAAATCCTTTTATGAACAAGGGCTGAATATTAAATGTCGGATCTTCACATACCCAAGTCGAATACTACATGTGTTGTCTTGGCCGAATATCACACATTTTCTCACCAGCATACAGTTTGGTGATGTCATAGCTCTATAAATATTCCGTGGTCCAGATTAGGAAAAGTGCCTTCTATGACCTCTTAAACATTCAAAGTTGATTCGCTATTCGAAGAATACGAGCATTTTCTGTTTGAAAATAAATACAAGCACCGCCTGCCATATTTATCGATCACAGAAAATTCTCGCTGCTCGGTGTTGTTAAGCCCATATCTTGATTGGCTAAATAACATCATGTGCGTTTACGGTTTGAACAATTTACCCTATTCACCAACCACCTCGCTGGGGGTCTAATAATACCCCAGCCCAACCTCCCCACAGCGCATGCTCCATTTCGCAGTCTTCATTACCATCCCTGCCACCAATAGCGGAAGTTGACCTTTACTACGTTGCTATGACGTATATATGGGAAACCAACCAACGTATTAGCTGAATTCTGTTTTAAATGTAACCTCCTTTTGAGCGAACCATGTCCAGATAATTATTCCTAGGTATTATGGTGCCAATCGAAATGTTCGGTAAATATCTATTTTACTATATATGATGTCATTTCCGGCGATGTGCGCGAAGGCCCCGAATCCGGTCCAAAAATCTGACTGGTGGCTGGGGTGTTATTAGACCCCCAGCGAGGTGGTTGACCCCAGCCACCATTCAGATATTTGGACAGGATTCCCGACCTAGCGTTAAAAAGAATTATCTGAAGATAATTTTCCCTGTTTATCTGGACAGAGCATTTGAAAAGTAGTTCGCTCATTTGCAAAACTGAAGGAGTTGTTTTCTCCCTATACGTCATAGCAACATAGTAAAGGTCAACTTCCGCTATTGATGGCAGGGATGTTAATGAGCCTGTGAAATGGAGCATGCGCTGTGGGGAGGATGCCTTTTCACTAGGACAAGGAAAACGACGGAACGTTAGTGTGGTATTTAACTTGAAACGTGGAGATGGCAACAACATGAAATGAGCGAAGACGACCAAATGGTATTGACCTCACAACTGTCCTGACAAAGTTTCATGACTGAACAGCTGAAATGATGTCCTGTGCGGCAGTACAAACACACGCACAAGTCAACACAGATTCCATTGCTAAAATGCCGAAGAAGTTTCATGATATTCCGTATAAAAATTACCCTAATGCCGAGACAACACACAAAGAAAGTGACCGTCAATAAAAGTAGAGTATACAGGGTTACTATTTTTTGAAGATAAGAGACTATTAATATATATTCTTAAACTCATTTAAGCCGCGTCTTACAAGGTGAGTAATGGACGAAGCTCCAACGCTGATTCCACCTCTCTAAAATGGAGGTAAAGAAGTCGTTTTTGTTTAATTACTTTTGGTTTATTCCTCATAATACTCCAAAATCTTCAGGCAACTTATCCTATATATTGTTACGTGTCTTAACCGCGATTTTCCACTAAAAGTATAGTCTAATTTTTAAAATAGAACAAAACATGCGGTCTATTCATATGCAAATTAGATAGACGACAATTTATTTTTTTAATACCAGCCGATGCGGATATATGTACATGGTCCTATAGCCATGGTTCGTCTGAATAATCCCAATCTGATTAAAACTCAGACTTAATAAACCGCTCCTCTTTCGGATATGTCGCTGAGTATGACCTCTCCGAATATACACATCTTTGAGCAAATTAGAAGCCAGGCAACGGGCCTTATATTTCATTACCGTTGAACTCAGTTGTATGCATTCTTGATTGTTTTAACTGGAGCGACGACTACGTGTCATTCCCCAGATCACACCAAAGAGACCATTCTGCAGCGTATTCTCATTATAAACTCTAATGCCGTCCATTCATTGGCTGTTATTTTAAGGATGTCCGCTGGTGATTTTTCGCTTTGGCGACCATTTTACCTGTTTTCCTATCGGGTTATCTCCCTTTCCTAGGTTAGGAGATAGGGATTTCCTTTAAAAGCCTTCTAGCCGAGAATTTTGCACAGCAACATCCGTCCAATTTGATAAATTTTGATAGACATGCAATGTGATTATCTGCAAACAGTTAGAATATAAGAAAAAACTTATATACTAATTATATGAATTTTTCATGAATATACTTCAAAAGTAAGGCTATTCCCTATGCTTTCTGGGTTATCAAATGAAGCATGTTGCCTACAGCTAAAAAATGCACATTAACCTATATTTTCTTCTTTTTATTTCCTCATATTACACAATTATGAATGCAACAACACACATTATTCAAAAAGTTAGTTACTTTGATTTACCAGCAGCGGACATCCTTAAAAGGACGGACATCCTTAAAAGGACTGTTCGAGTAATAACTGTTCTGCTTCAATCTGAGTGTAGGGCTGGTACGGAGTATACGAGTATATAGACCTGCATCATGAATGACACATATGGCAGATGTCTCTCAGTTTGACTTATCATTGGCTTTATTGTGCAAAAACGACTTTTTAAACTCCATTTTAGATAGGTTTCTAACTCGTTAAATGAGTATATGTATATACTGAAATAAATAGCAGGTGTTCGAAGCTGCCATTATCAGTTTAGTTAACTAGAGCAGCATAGCGATGGGTGTAAGTAAACTGAATAAGTATAAAACAATTAGCCTTGGGCTCCAATTATCCCCCAGTTATCAGGCAAACAAATTATTTGTCTGTTTCTGTGCAAGGTCATGTGTGACCGAGTTTTAAGTAAGTTTCTCTTTCAACTCACGGCATACCGAGTATAATTGTTACGAGCACGGCCATGGTCATAAAGTGATTTTGACAATATAATTAATTCGAATCAGAGAGAAAAATTAACCATGCAGACAACGTTTTATTTGTAACAAACGAGTTTCTGTATTTTTTGTAGTTTAATTGTATTTTCTGCGCAGAATATATTTATACGCATATATACATAAGAAGTTATAAAAGTTTTTGGTCCATATACCGGAACAAGAAGTGTAGTTTATTTCTAGACAAGAGTAGTTTGTATATATTTCAGACGCACCGATATATCCAGACAAGGGGTAAGTTTAATATTATTTGAGTACAGGCGTAAAAATATATATAAAAAGAAACTTGTTTTCCATTTTATAGACATGCCGTCACCAAACATGTCTTTTCTGTTAAGCTGTTATGTGACGGTACACATGCAGAATGTTATGTATTATGAACGAAATATTTCAATGCCAGTTTCAACCAAAACAAATGTTATGCACAAACCATCCAGGATCTAGTCGGTCCAGGATCTAGCCGGTCCAGGATCTATAGCCGGTCCAGGATCTAGTCGGTCCAGGATCTAGCCGGTCCAGGATCTAATCGGTGGGTATACATGGAGGAACACTCATATAGTCTATGCCGCATTTTGCAGGGAAGATAACACGACAGATCGCCTTTGCTGATGGAGTTTTAACTGGGGCGCATTTTTCATACAAAGTTTCACGACAAATGAAGTTGTCATTATAGAGCGCATTTCGAAATAGAGTCGTGATGGTGAGAATTTATGAATGTGCCATCCTAGAGCGCATTTTCCAATATAGTTGTCATGATATAGCACGGTCGATTCGCATTGTCCATTTGAGTTGCCAACTTGTCGTGCCCAGTGGGAGTTGTCATGCTCAATGGGAGTTGCCATGCTCAAGCGACTTGTCCACCGAATTTGCCGTCCCCAATAGAAGTTGCCATGCCTAGGGTCTGCAACGCCTAAGGGTATTTTTCGTTCACTTGCCATGCTCAAACGTATTGTCCACTGCAGCTGCCATGCCCAAGTGCATTGTCCACTAGACTTGTCCATTCCCAGACACATTGTACATAGGACTTGTCATGACCAAGCGCATTGTCCACATAAGCTTCCATACCCGAGTGCATTGTCCACATGAGTTGGATGTCCAAGCGCGCTGTAAACTAGAGATTTCGTGACTAAGCGGATTGTCCACAGGATTTGTAAGCCCAAGCAGATTGTCCACCAGAGTTGCCATACTCAAGCGCATTGTCCAGTGGATGTTCCATACCCGAGGGCAATATCCACAGGAGTTGGATGTCCAAGCGCACTGTAAACAGGATATTTCGTGACTAAGCGGATTGTCCACAGGATTTGTAATGCCCAAGCAGATTGTCCACCAGAGTTGCTATACTCAAGCGCATTGTCTAGTGGATGTCCCATACCCGAGAGCATTATCCACAGGAGTTGGATGCCCAAGCGCACTGTAAACTGGAGATTTCGTGACTAAGCGCATTGTTTACAGGAGTTACAACGCCCAAGCGCATTGTCTACAAGAGCTTCATGTCCAAGCCCATTGTCCGCTGGTGCTTTGGTGTAATACCCAAGCGCATTGTCCTCAGGAGTTGTCATGCCCAAGCGCATTGTTTATATGAGTTGCAATGCTCAAGCGCATTGTCGACACGGGTTGCATATCCAAGCACAGTCCACAGAAGAGCCATGCTAAGGTGCATTGTCCACAGGATTTACAATGCCCAAAGCAGATTGTCCGCAATAGTTGTCATGCCCAAACGCATTAATAGCGAAGTAAATACGACAGTTCGCCTTGGCCGATCATGTTTCAAATGGAGCGCAATTTCCGTACAAAGTTTCACGACAACTGAAACTGACACGACACAGCGCATATCCAAACAGAGTCGCGTTTGTGCGATTTTAGGAATGTGCCATCCTAGGGCACATTTTTCAATATATTCACGATATTTGTCATGATATATCACAGTCCATTCGCACTGTCCATTGGCGTTACCATGCCCAAGCGAATTGTCAACTGAACTTGCCATTCCGGAGTTGCCATGCCCAGGAACACTGCCCACCCTATATATGTCCCAATGCATTGTTCACTGACCTGCCATGTTCAACGAATTGTCCACTGGAGTTGCCATTTTCAAGCGCAGTGTCAACTGGACTTGCTATGCCCAACTACATTTTCCACTGAACTTGTCCGTTCTCAGACACATTGTCCATAGGACTTGCCACGAACAAGCGCATTGTCCATGTCAATCAAGCGCACTGTCCAGTGGTATTTCCGTGGCCAAGCGAGTTATCTACATGAGTTGCATATTAAAGCATATTGTCCATTGATGTTTCCGTGACCAGCGTACTGTCCACAGGAGTGCCATGCCCAAGCAGATTGTCCACAGTAGTTGTCATGCCCAAGCGTATCATTAGCGAAGTAAACACGACAGATCGCCTTTACCGATCAAATTTTAAATGGAGCTCATTTTCAGTACAAAGTTTCGTGACAAATTAAGTTGTCACGTTAAAGCGCAGATAGAGTCGCGTTTGTGCGAATTTAGGAATATGCCATCCTAGAGTGCGTTTTCCGATATATTCACGATATTTGCCATGATATATCACAACCTATTCGCAATGTCTATTGAAGATGACATGCCCCAACGAATTGTCCACTGAACTTACCATGCCGGAGTTGCCATGCCCAAGCGCATTGCCTTCAAGGGTTGCCTACGAGATGTATTTTGTACATTATTTGCAATACCCAAGCGCATTAACCACATCAGTCGTCATGCTCAAGCTAATTAATTGTATACCGGATTTGCCATGCTCAAGCGCATTGTCTACATGAATTGCATGTTCAAATACATTGTCCACTGGTATTTCCGTGACCAAGCGTACTGCCCACAGGAGTGCCATGCCGAAGCAGATTATCCACATGAATTGCCATGCCCAAGCCCATTACCCACAGACGTTGCCATTTTCACGCGCATTGTCCACAGGGGTTGTCATACTCAAACGCATTACCCACAGGACTTGCCACGCCCATGTGCATTTCCCCTTCCCCTTGGAAGTCATCATGATACATTCTCAAGAACAGGGTGTTACTTGAGGATGTACTTTGTCGTGGTCGCGCTTCGGGGACCTACTAAATTACCTCCGGGATGTATCGAGACAACGACAGTTTGGAGCAGGTTTCGGTGCATTTTTAACATATTTGTAATTATGAAGCGCATTTTATGATGGAATTGGCATAATATATATAAGTTTTTTCGATATTTTCCAATGAAGCTTTCTTATATAACGCGCAAACACTGTCATGACAGAACGCAGTTTCCAATTGGGTTGCCGGTATCATGATTTAGGGCAGTTCTTACTGCATTTTCCGCCTCTTCGAATGCAGTCATATACTTTTGTCATGATAGTGCGAATTTTACATTAGAGTTACCATGATTGCTATTATCCAAGCCTAAGATATCGGATATATCGTTCCACCATCTTTGATACACATGGTCTCTCATTCAAAGGATTTGTCACCCCGGAGTGGATCATGCATAAAGTTGACAGACAGAGCGCTTTTATAATGCTGCATTTGAATAGATAACGTTATGCGATGATGGAATGATGGTTATGGAACCCTAACAACGATAACGATGTGTTATTTTGAGTTCTCGCCATCTGTTCGTTTATGCGGACCCTTTGCAATACTGGTGTTGAATGCGGCGCTCTCGGCATTCTGTTTTAACTATTCTCAGCCAAATTATTTGCATTATTTGCCAACTTACCACAAGGTCCGGATTACGTTTTCAGTATTTGTAGAGCCGACCGATTGCACAATCTGAGTTGAGTTCAGTCGTGGCTGGTTCCAATTCATCATTACGGTTGAACGAGCGACAAGGAGAAGTTTAACCCCAACCTCGCCCAACCTCGTCCCCTCGTGCTCCGAATCATAGCCTATCATATTGAGGTATTCTTAACCTATTTCATTAACCCAAGAGCAAAGGATCGTGGGTAAATTCAAAACGGCAGCCATGTAGAGGTACCAGAAAAGTTATGCTTTCGTCTTTGTTTTTCAAAATGTTCACCTTTTTGATGGTAAAAGTGAACAAAAACTATTTTGGTTTACACCAGATAATTATTTACTGATTTATCATGCCGTTTTAGTGACGAAAATTGCATATATATATATGTAAAAAACTCAATAAATGTGACCGAAAGAGATTTCCTGCGAGTGACGTCACCAGTGCCGCTATCTTGGATATTTTTAGAGCTTGGCCCAAGGGGATATAGTGTGGTAAGTTTCATAGCCCTGGGTGTGGTGGGGGGATCAGTCTTTCACTCCCATCCATCCCATGTTTCAGCCCACCCCAAAATTGCCCGGGTTAGATTAGGTCAAAATGAATTAACATCAAAGTACTTAAAGTACTGATGTCGGGTTTACTTGCATCAGAGGAGTTTATTAGTCCCATATTTGGGAAGAATGGTGGTGTTCGCTTGACATAGGGAATCGTCCTCAAGCTGTTCGGTTTGAAGGGCCAAACTTTCACCTTTGGACCATTTTGTACAGCCTTCATGCTGAATTATAAGACCCGAAATAATGAAGGACTGCAGATGCACGAACACGGATTTATGGCTCACTAAAGTTGGTAAGTTGGCTTATTTTCGTATTTTTAGGCACTTTTCGGTGCGGATTTTCTCTTGTTACAAAAATAGGACACCTTAACCAAAACCAATTTTAGCTATTTTGACCAACAAATAAGTCTAAATATGATTTTGGTTAAAGGTGTCATAATTTTGCAACGAGAATTTTGGAGAGAAAATGTCGACTGTAAATGCACCGAAAAGTGCAAAATACGGCAGGTTTGAACCACTGTAAGTCTGGTTGTGTTTGTCTGTAGGTCTTGATTATTCTTATCTTTATCTATTCAAATGGTCAAGTTGGTGCTTTTTAGACAAAAATTAGCCCCACCAGCTGTGTGTATCAAAAACGCATTGAGGACGATTCCCTATCTAAAGTGAAGATCATCTTTGTGATCTTGCACTATATATGAATCATAACTTTTGTTGTAAGGTAGCTTACCAAAGATTGAAAAATGTTCAAAATATTAAAATTCATATTCGTAATAATAATTCATAAAGTGCCATATAGTTATAGAACAACCTCAAGAATATGTGTGTAAAGTTTGTGTATCCTGTAATTTTTGTATGGCTCCGTAAAGGACCATCGCCGATATTGGACAGATCCACATTTGTTTGACACACCGTGTACGTTGCTGTCCTCTCACCGTGACGGGACAACCACAGTTATAATCATCCAGTCTCAGCCAATGTTCACTAAATTTGCATTTTCCCGGCATCGGCAAAATTAGCCCAAAGCTAAATTCCAAACCAACGAACAATGGCGACTGCAATTTGACCAGTTCAAATGGCGACTGTAAATTAGTACAGATGTCAAGAGCGTGAGCCAATCAGCTGTCGACATTATGACCTCGACCAATACACGTCACAGAATATGAATATTAATTCAGCGGGAAACAGTCACGAGTTTAGCTCAACCAATGGACTACACAAAATATGTAAATGAGCTGTCTGAACTCGTTCCAATCTGGCGAAGGGTCACCAGCAAACACGTTTCACGGCTGTTTGGATTTTTATTCCGCAATAAATTTCGCTGAACTTCAGAGAATAACTTAGCTTTTTCCACTCATTTTCCCAGACTCTGTACATATATTTCCTCTGACTTTCCATGTCCTTTCAACGAAATTCCATTACTCTTAGCGCCTGGAATTGCATGGCTTGTGCGAGGCCTGTTGTGAATGCTGTAAGGGGCATCAAATGAGAACAGTCTCCGGGCAGGAGATCAAAACTACACATGTGCAGAAGAAAAAAGAAAAACTGAAAAGTGATACTAATGTAGGGTTTACCCTTGGTAAACCCGACAAAAACTATACTAATTAACCCCCTCTCCTCCTCCACCCGTTTGACGCCAGAAATCAGTCTATCATTCAAAAGATTTGTTATCCCGGAGTTTATAATGCAGATTGCTATGAAGTTGACAGACAGAGCGCTTTTTTTAATACAGTCGGATATAGATGATTATGAAACCATGACAGAGATAACGATGAACCACATTTTCAGTTCTCGCCATCTCGACCTGTTCTTTCATGCAGGCCCTTTGCAACAGTGTTTGATGAATAAACGCATGCAGCGCTATCGAACAAATTGGCAGTCTGTATGAAAACTTCCCAACCAAATTGTTTGCGTTGTTATCACAATATTACGGTTCAACGAGTGACAGGGAGAAGCTCAGGTTAGGTTAGCTGGATTAGGTTAACTGGATTAACAAAAGTGTACAAATTTAACACCCCTTCTTGCCAGAAACTATACATCAAGTTCCAGTCGACCACACAGTTAATTAATCTTGAAAATGACAAGATATAAGTATATGTCTACGTCATTACAGCAAATCTGAATCTGAACTGTCTTATTCAGGTAATAAAGCAATCAGTCAGTTAATCAATCGATCAACAATCAGGACAACTTTATAGCTGGACGAAGTTTGACCATGAAATTTGACCTACCAGGCCTGGTCAAAATGGGTCTACCCCACACACCCGGTTTTCGTTGAGTTATGGCGAAAAGAGTTGACGGGAGAGCTAGGAGAAGAGCAAGATTATACTATAATTCCACGATCTACATCTGGGCGTGACTGGGCATATATTATACCATAATTTTGCCATGATTAAAAGATTCAGCTTTTCCGTGTCGATTTTATCAGAACTGTAATACGGAAAATGTTAAAATGCTTCTCGACAGTCACCACAGGCTTCTGACTGGCTGGACCGGAAAAGATAACGGTATATTCACCACAGCGTACTGCGCAGAAAGATCCACTCATTCAGAAACAGTGATGTATCCCTTAAATTCCCCTTATTATACAGCTGTCTCTATTGGACAATTTTGTGTCGATATATTCTAAATTAATAACACTGTGATGGTATTTAGAGCTACTTATATGTTGCGGAAGTTTCAGATGTCAAAGGCACAGTCGTATGCCAACTATACCCGATAGATAACAGGCTAAACTTTATTAATAATGCAGGTACGTGTACATATCCAAGGTAACCAATTTAATCCAGTAGAAATGGCAGGTCTGACCTATTCAAATATATACGTGTCTAATATTCGAATGGATTATATGGCATAATTAGGAGGCTTCATCTACTTCCTTGTATAAAAATATATCACAATAATGTTTAATCATTCCGTATGTTACTCAGTTTATGCAGGCATCTGTCAAGATATGCACAGGGTACATGTATAATTCACATAAGTATTATATATATATATATACCGACCCGTCCGTATCGTTTAATTTAGAAACTCTATCATCGCGTACATTTCTGGGTGGCTGACAAGAATACATCTGTAACCGTATATTTTCTGGACTATGTCTGCATGTCACATAATATAATATCGGTCAACATACATCCGCCCTCATTATACTAAAATCTGGGTGGATTCAGTCCACACTTGAGCCTGTTATTTATTCATTCACGTGAAGCTTGTTTCATCCATTCGGTGCAATTAAGGGAGGACGCTCACTCGATCATTTGAGAGAAACATTGAGAGCGCTGTTACTCCGGTGTAATACCAATTTCAGTAAACTCTCAGAATATTATATCACACATCAGGGCAATATAAATCCCGTGCAAATTTCAAACTATATCTGTTAGCCAATCAGGTGGCTATCTGAGAGAAACAACCTGACGTCCCTGGAAATATAAAAAAAGATCATCTCGCGGAAAGTTGTAAATATCCGTGAAACAAACATCAATCAGTGTCAAAATGAAAACAGTGGAGCAATATCGTGCACAAAACTAGCCGAATTGTGCACTTCGAGGTAAAAGCATGAAACTTGGCATGATAGTAGCCAAAGATGTCCTGACCATTTTCTGATAAGGACCCACTCATTTTTTTCCAATATGGCCGCCAAATTCAAGATGGTCGCCAATATAATGGTCAAACACAGTAATATGATAATAATACTGTCTATTGTTTTAGCCGCGGTCATGAAACTTGCAGCGATGCTTGTTATTAATGCTCTAGTCCGTTTTCAAGAAAGATCTGTAAAATTATTTTCCAAGGTGGCCGCCAAATTCAAAATTGCGGCCATGATAATGGTCAAATTAGTGGTAAATCATCATATAATGCGTAAAGGATTATGTCTGTATTGTGCACTTAATGTATTGTGCTGAAGCCAAGCAAATAATTCCTGCTACGAATAAACTTTATCTTTCACGGTAAAATGACAGTCGTATTCAAGATGGCTGCCAAAAGAAACGCATTTTAATATGAAAAAAACAGTCCAAGGACCACTTTCTGGATCTTGGAGCAACGTCGGTCCTCGGAAACATAGTAAGAATTCAAGCTTTTGTCCTCATCTTACGGTTTATACGTGTACGCACATGCCCGCACACACACACACACACACACCCTCACACACACACACACCCATACACGCGCACCAACACACACACACAGACACATACATGTGAAAGGTGTCAACCGGGGACGCCTGCCACAACCCCCCTAAATGGGGACTTTGTTAATAATGTACCAAGAGAGAAATGAACCTCAGATTCCAATAAAGGCAATCATAGAGACGCCCACTGGACCTTTGGATCCATCAAATTCTGAAATTTGGCAAAAGTGTTCAAGCTAGTCAAAGTGGGGACGCACACATTTCACACTCGCCGTGAAAGATGCTGCTAAAATGGGGACGCACTTCCGTCAAGTGTAGACTATCCAAGTGGGGACAAATGTTTAAAACCAACCAAATGGGGACATCATCAATAAATTTATTATTGCAAATGATATGTAGGCTAAATAGGGACATGTCAAGTGAACATATAACCAATTCTATCACACTTTGCTGTTTTATTACTACATGTAACGTTGAACACGTTTCATGGACGTCGCTGGACGCAGCCAGTTTCGAACTGGGGTGACCCAGATCATAATAAACAAAACATTTGTCGATGTTATTGCAAAAAAGTCAATAAAATCGGATGTCCAATTCGCCACAATCTATATACATCTTTGTCAAATTATATGTATATCATAAAATAAGGTCATTACATGAGGTAGCAGGACATCAGTAGAACCCATAAAAAGATACCAGAAAGATTGAGAGATAATTAGCCATTTCTGAAATTTTGGATTTATTCAAATTTTGCGAAAATTATGCATCGATACTGGTATTCGGAAACAAACAAGGTGAATAATTTGCTTCACCGGAAGTGCACGCGTCTGTCTTCAAATACGCGCGAGTGTTCCTTTCACGGCGAGCGTAGGAACTTAGCTGTTTTCTAAGCAAGCTCGGCAGGGATGGCATTTAGGTGTCTAGGATTAAAGACCCTAAAACGAGGGAATATTCGATGCCGCCGTTTACGTGGAATGTTCCCAGATGAAGTACGAATGGACTGTCCAAAGAAGGTAGGGATTTCTTTACTAATTTACGAACAATACCCAGTCGACTAAAATCGCGCGCCACAATACGTAATTGAACGGGCATCTCTGCAACTGCATCTCGTTGTTGTTTCACGCGATTTGTGGATACTAGGCTGAAGTTTCTGGTACAGGTCATCAATTTCGATTGAGGAAATATATATATGTGTTTGGAATTGACAGTAAGAATGCATTCGCATTGTTGCAGGCAGGATACAATTTCCGCCCCCAATTAGCATGCTGTTTGAAGTATGTTGATGTACACGAAGAAATAAGTATTGAGCGACATATATTCAGTGCCCAGATAGAGCGGACTCATACAGAAAACCATAGGCTTCCAATAGTTTATCTTTTAGCAATTGTTTGGATAACGGCGCATAACGATGAAAGTTCACACTCGATCTAAGGCTCTCGCAATCTTGACAAATTAAACTTTCCGGAAAATGTGTAGTATATGCCACATCACGATACAGCGAAATAATACTTTTGGGGGACGTCATGGAAAGACCGTGACATTGTACCCACAATGTCTAGTTGTCGTTGTTGTTTTCCGTCTACCACTTTATCGAATGACAACGTTGAAATATCAACAACTGAGTAATAAACTATTCCTCAAGGAAGATTGTTGTTGTTGTTGTTGTCTTCTGGCATTTTCTTCTGATTTGCAGGAACATGGGGACAAACAAAATATCTGACTAGGTTCGGTACGCCTATTGTTTCGTTTTCGGTTTATGTCCATCAAACAAGTGTTTCAAAGTAAATCAGAAAATTCAACTTACGTTCCGTACAATATTGCCCGCAGTCGAATCGTGTATTGTTCTTTCTTCAGTCTCGTGTTATCTCTCTTCGTTCGTTGTCACGTGACTAACTAATTCATGCGCAAACGGGGACCTGTGTGTATTGAGCAGATTTTTTCTCCACGGAGCGGGAAACACACGCATACACCTCGCGCTTGAATTTTGCTGCCTAATTGTGGACGTATGCCGTATTTACCTCATTTCACTAGAGAGTTCCAAAAACAGGCTTGGCTGCACGTTTCAAGCCTTAAGTCAAACGGGGACGTCCCCGTTTGGAGGGGGGTCCCCGTTTGAAAGGTGTGTATTCATATCAATGTCCCCATTTGACACCTTTCACAAACACACACACACACACACACACACACACACACACACACACACTTACATGATTCAAGTGTGGACAAGCAGGACGGCGATGCGACGATTGGTGGCGAGAACAACGCAGGGGAGTGTTTTTGTAGGGAAGGTTTATGAAAGTGGCGGTATACCGGAATTTTCGTCGAAACCGGTTGTGCTAAAAATAGATCGCCAGCTAGCGCACTATCAAAGCAAACGTTCTGACTCTTTCAGCAGTCATTCGTTCAACCGCTTACGCCACGATGTTCTCGTGTACCACTTGCTCCAAGTCCTTTACACGCTTGCACAACGTACAACGCCATGAGTCTACCATCCACGATGCTACTGCCCAGTACACATGCGAGACCTGCGGGGATACATTTAATCGCCTGGCTAGTTTACAGTGCCATGAACGGTTTCTCCATGAGAAATCCAGGCATCAAATGTGGGGACTGCATGTGGACACCACTTCAGACTACACAGTCAGTTGAGATCTCACGAAAGTGTAATCCATGGACATGCACGCTTGAGGATTGAGGAAGCCTTGGCGTTTGACTCCATCCTTGAGTCTCCTTTTCAAGATCCTGTTGGCGAGTATACATGTTCGATCTGTGGGAAGTCATTTAGTCGTAAGGATAACTTACGTTGACATCAACGTTCGGTCCAAAGAGCACCCAGCCATGAATGCCAGCATTGCGGTCGTGTCTTCAGACTCCACAGTCAGTTGAGCCCCATCAATCCGAAAGACATCCACAGTTTGTGTTCCATTTTGTGTTCCATCCATGATTATGGATTATGGACGCGGATATTCTCTAATGGACGACGGCTGGATTATGAATGACGGACTAGACGCTTGTAATTATACTAATACTTATTCTCATGGTCGGCTTCTGATTGAACAATAGCCGTCTGAGATCAGCACAATTAACTTCTGATTTGAGAAGAGCAGCTGACTATGCGGCCAAGACACAGACAATAGCATAAGTGAATAGTAAACACACCCATAGCGGCTCCCCCAGCGTGGGTGTGCTCTGATGGAGGGGATAATAAAATGATTGACCTGTAATCCTTGTTGTTGTTGTTCTCTTATTTGACTAACCAATCAGAATAGTACTTATCACGGACTCGTAGAGCTACGTATAAGCGCACATGTGTGATATCGCCTATAAAACACGTCCCTCTGGACCCCACACCCCCATTCCAACTGTTGCAGAGCCATGAAGGAGACCCATCCATATGCCACTCGCATTTTACAGCATGTGACCGTAGTTAAATCACTCATGGGTAACCGAGCAGTGGTTCGGTCCATGTTTGCAGATGGCGACGACAACGATGGGTGATGCCAGATCCTGGAAGAGTTCACAGAAACGACCACTATACTGGACTATGAAAGCCATCCTTGATGCTCGGGCCATGGACCACGAGCGATCACGCCGGAACCAGCGACGGCTCGTGGACCTCGCAATGGTGTTTGTTCTATTGACCCTGACGCTGTGGCTATGACAGTTCTGCCTTCCAGCGACAGAAAAGAACGGCTCTTCAGAGCCTCCATGTCTTCCGAAAGAGAAACGGCTAACTAAGCACGATGTTCACGCACACATACACAAACACGCAAACACACACACACGCGCGCGCGCGCACTCACTCACTCACCATCGTTAGTGCGTCCATGCCTTAAGATGGGTGTTGGGCACGCCTCATGGGCAATTTGGACCACGGTTGGTCCATCTCTACCCCAAACACCTTCCTTCACAGGCCCAAAATGCCCACTTTGGATACTACTCCTATTGATGACATCACCAATGATGTCACAGATGACGTGGACATCCCTCAAGTCGTGGTCTACACACAAAGGACTTCACAATGACACCTCATACGACGCATTCGGACCAAGAATGGTCCTTCAATCGCTCAAACACACTCCCACGCACGCCCTGAATGACATCTTGATGTTACTACTGCCCAACTGAGCATGCGTAGCGCAATGCGACTTCCAACAAAAACCATACCATTCGTTGTCTGCATGCAGACAGCTACAGGATGACACCCAACACGGTCATTCGGACCACGGATGGTCCATCTCTACCCCAAAAACCTCCCTTCACACCTCCAAAATGCCCACTTTGGCCATTTCTCGTACTGATGACCTCACCGATGACGTCACAGACGACGTGGAGATTCCTCAAGTCGTGATCTACATACCGAGGACTTCACTTTGACACCTCACACGACGCATTCGGACCAAGAATGATCCCCCAATCACTCAAATATATCCATGCGCACCTCCAGAATGACCACTTTACTTACTACACCTCAACTGCCCATGCGCAGATTGGCGCGACTTCCAATCAAAAACAGGCCAGACTGACTCAACCCCACGAAAGCTTCACTA
The DNA here is from genome assembly GCA_036873755.1 of Hanleya hanleyi. Lineage (NCBI taxonomy): Eukaryota > Metazoa > Mollusca > Polyplacophora > Lepidopleurida > Hanleyidae > Hanleya > Hanleya hanleyi. The sequence goes on from JAVTVY010054283.1 coordinate 19,370, forward strand.
GGATTCCCCAACCGGTCCATTTGGATCAAATATGGGTCCCTTGATTGCCCAAACATGTCATTTCCCACGTCCAAAATGACATCTTTCGTTACTACTGCCCAACTGCGCATGCGTAGCACAATGCGACTTCCAACAAATACCATACCATTCGTCGTCTACATGCAGAGAGCTACAAGTTGACACACCACACGGCCCATTCGGACCACGGATGGACCATCTCTACCCCAGACACCTTCCTTCACACCCCCAAATGCCCACTTTGGCTACTACTCCTACTGATGACGTCATCAATGACATCACAGATGACGTGGACATCCCTCAAGTCGTAGTCAACACCCCGAAACATTAAATGGAAAATGACGGAGACACCAATAGCTAGCATCATGCCAAGTTTTAGGCTTCTGACACAGATCAAACAATGAACTAAGGTAATTTCAGTATTTGACCATTATTATGGCGGCCATCTTGAATTTGGCGGCCATGTTGGGAAACAATTGTGTGGGTCAGAAATTGATCGGGTCATCATTGGCTACTACTATGTCAAGTTTCGTGCTTTTACCCTCAAGTGCACAATATTTTCACCGTATTGCCTATAATAGCAAGGAATACTGGCAAACAGCTCACACGCGTTACCACTAGACGATATTTCTACGATATGCCTATACCATTAGCATAAGTGATGAATGGTTACTGTGTGAACGACTTCAGCAATCGTTAGCGATGCGAGAAGGCTACTGAATCTGCAGAGGGCTACGCTCATAAAATCAGCGTTTTTTTTTTAAATAATATAATCAACGTCCCTTACTTTCATTGTTGAACAAGGACGTACGGCATGCAGGCGCTGATTTTATGAGCGTAGATGGTTCGCCTTAATAACATTAAAAGGAGTATAGGGGATGAGCTATCTTTCCTTTTGCTTATTTTGTCGAGGGTAGCAAATTTACATTCATAAATGGTATCACCATAGCCGCACTTTGGCCAAAGGCATAATAAACTACAGCAGACTGTCCGCGAGGTGAATTCAATGCTGTAGTGATAAATGATCAAAAGTGTTCGCATAATTTGTACCGTTTTGAATAATTAAAGCATTCGCTTATTCTAATGAGACAATGTCTCCAGCTTAGGATCATGATTTTGCCATTTGACGATACATTGTCATCAAGTGTTAGCTCAATATATGTCAAATCTGGTATCCATCGCCGAATCAGTCTTCAATTACACATCTGCGCTGACCCAGTTAAATCAAATCTTATTAGAGATTTGCCTGGGCCTATTTTACCGGTATACGAGTACAGTTGGAGTAACCGCCTATTTTCGGAGTTGTCTTACATCTTCATGCCGAGAACCGATTCACATGTCGATATCCGTGCCGTTTATACTTTGTTATGACAGCTGACATCACATTCGCCGAGATCAACGTTTTTTTCCTCACTAGGGCGCTCGTGGTGTTCAATTTCTTGCACACCGATTTAAATTGTCAGTTTCAATATACTCGTAGTTGTCACTAGGAAAGCTCGTTTGGTGAGATCCTGGCTGGTGCTTTTGGTTGGCTGAAACTCCGTACTCGTATAATGAAATAAACTGGTCCGAGTACATATCTAGCGAAATGTAATCGGACACGTGTGAATATCAGTTACACGGCAAAACTTGATGTTTTGCTGACAAAGTTTTCATACTAAACCTCTTGCAACGCGTTTTGTCACAAATTTCGCATGTTGTCCCAATTATGACAAAACGGGTTAGCATTGCATGCAGAGTCAACGCGTTATTGAATTGTGACAAACTGGGTTAGGATTGTCTATTTGAATGCAGAATCATCGGCGAGGGTGACTTCAATAATTTGGAGCAGCCATATGTCATCTATATACGGCACGTCAGAAGGATATTCAAGATCATTCTGAGGAAGCACGCTTAAAACCTATCGTCCCGAAGTAATTTGCAGCATCTCCATATGCGAACAATTAATTGAATCCCAAAGCCCCAAACTCACGGTTGTATCTACTTTGGGCACCTTTACTTATCTATGTATTGAAGAAAACTCTTGAAATAATTTGGAGCACCCAAATCATATATACTATTCAGGGTAATTTCGAGCTTGAAGCGCTGTTAAAAAACTAACCTTTAGCAACGTACAAAACACTTACATGTAACTCTCCTGTGCGTGAGTTTCTAAATTGGAGGTAATTAAGAGGCATTGTAAAATTCGTTAGCAGTCAGCATGGTGTTAGTCAGCATGGTGTTTCAGGGTTCCAAACATAGATTCTCTCATGTGGAGATGGATTGTGTGCCCCAACTTATTCTATGCCATTGAAGGAAATGTGGACAAGTAGGAAAAGTATCCCGAAAGACTTTCAACACATAGGTGGATGACTCGGGAGCTCCAAATTTCTTTGAGATTATCCTTTATAAGATTATCGAACAGATGTTTCCATGATCAAGGCGCTCCAAATAATCTTCAACACTATTATTCCATATGTTGACGACATGGGTTCTAGAGCTGATTCCAAGTTATTCCACTTGTATGTAGATGCCGTTGGTGTACCAAATGCTTTCAATGTATTGCATACCTAGATTATCTGTTGATTCTGTTGTAACATTTTACGTCGACATACCAGCGAGTTTATTATGAGATGCAGTTACAACGCGTTTTACCATATTTTTATCTCGCCTTACGAAGTAAAGGGGAGATATTGTGAGAGGGGGAAAGAGGATGTCGTCGTCGGTGTCGGTGTCGGTGTCGGTGTCCCCTGCCTGGAAATGAATGGGTTTTTGGTTTAGCAAGTTAAAAAAAAATCTAGAAAAATTAGAAAAATATAAAAAAAAATATAAAAAATATGGGGGGTGGGTATGCCACCTGGGGGTACTACCCCTGGGGTACTCTAATGTTAAAATCCCTATGAATGAGTTTTGCGTTTAGCTGAAGTGCACATGTACATCTGTACTTGGAAAGTTTCTTGCAGTTGTCAGCTGTCAGTGGATGATTATGAAACTTGGTATACATGTTTCTTATGATAAGAGGATGTACCTGTGCTATTTTTGAGAAGAAATATTAATTTTTCTCAAAATTATGGCAAATGAATGAGTTTTCTGTTTAGGTAAATTGTACATGTAGGCCTCTACATGTATACATATACATCTACATGGTAACTTTGCTCCAGTTGTCAGCTGTCATTGGATGATTATGAAACTTGGTACACATGTTTCTTATGATTAGAGGATGTACCTGTGCTATTTTTGACAAGAAATATTAATTTTTCTCCAAATTATGGTAAATGAAGAGTTTTCTGTTTAGGTAAATTGTACATATACATGTCCATGGTAAGTTTGCTCCAGTTGCCAGCTGTCATTGGATGATTATGAAACTTGGTACACATGTTTCTTATGATAAGAGGATGTACCTGTGCTATTTTTGAGAAGAAATATTAATTTTTCTCAAAATTATGGCAAATGAAGAGTTTTCTGTTTAGGTAAATTGTACATACAGGCCTCTACATGTATACATATACATCTACATGGTAACTTTGCTCCAGTTGTCAGCTGTCATTGGATGATTATGAAACTTGGTACACATGTTTCTTATGATTAGAGGATGTACCTGTGCTATTTTTGACAAGAAATATTAATTTTTCTCCAAATTATGGCAAATGAAGAGTTTTCTGTTTAGGTAAATTGTACATGTAGGCCTCTACATGTATACATATACATGTACATGATAAGTTTGCTGCAGTTGTCAGCTCTCATTGGATGATTACGAAACTTGGTACAAATGTTTCTTATGATTGGAGGATTTATTTGTGCTATTTTTGAGATGAAATATTAATTTTTCTCCAAATTATGGCAACTGATTGAGTTTTGCGTTTAGCCAAAGTGCACATGTACATCTGTACACCACAGTTTGCTGCAGTTGTCAGCTGTCATTGAATGATTATGAAACTTGGTACACATGTTTCTTATGATTAAAAGATGTACCTGTGATACCATCCATACCATCACTACCATCCATACCATCACTACCATCCATACCATCACTACATCCATACCATCACTACCATCCATACCATCACTACCATTCCTACCATCACTACCATCCATACCATCACTACCATCCATACCATCACTACCATCCATACCATCACTACCATCCATACCATCACTACTATCCATACCATCCATACCATCACTACCACATCACTACCATCCATACCATCACTACCATTCATACCATTCCTACCATCCATACCATCACTACCATCCATACCATCACTACCATCCATACCATAACTACCATTCCTACCATCACTACCATCCATACCATCACTACCATCCATACCATCACTACCATCTATGCCATCCTACCATCCATACCATCACTACCATCCATACCATCACTACCATCCATACCATGATGGTGATGGTAGTAATCCCACTTGGGACTGGACTATCCAGCAGTAATCCCACAGAGGACTATCCATCAGTAATAACATGGGACTGGTCCACCCAGCAGTAATCTCACACTGGAATGCCCTATGTACCAGTAATCCGACTGCACTGACCTATCCATCCTACATGGGATTAACTTTTGCCAGTAATCCCACATGGGACTGATGTTATTGTCTGTACCAGATAATCTATTCCAGACATTATTGTCTGTACCGCATCACTTATTCCAGACCTTATTGTTTGCTCTACATGTATGCTTTCAATACTGCTGCACCTTTGGCGGATGACCCCGCAAGGCGAGATGTTGGGGTTCTCAGAACGCTTGTTAATATCCCTGTTATAGCTCTTATTCAAATTCAGTGTATTAGAGATCTTCAAGAGCTACTAGAAGATTAAAATAAAAATGTGTTGTAAAATCAGAAATTTTAATACAATCAAGAGGTCGCATGCTGATGATTAGGAACATCAAATATGAGTAATCTAGCACATAGTATACAGCCATTACTAGTGGTGAGGACTGACAGGCATTTTATCGTTATGCAGATCAAATGAAAAACAAAGAAAATAGTTCTTATCCAGCTTTCTTTGTTTTATGAAAGGAATGAAGTACTAGTGTGTCTCAGTGAACATGTCAGAAATGACACACTATTCGAGGAGAAACATCGAATAGAGAAGGCTTGCCGGAAACAACTACGAGTGGAGCTGTTACAGAGGGTAACTATTTATAAGTAATGAAAACCGCTAAGCCTTCCTATCACGTAGTATATATTCCGCGGGCATATAGTGATAGCCACGGAAGTCTGTCTATCCGTCCATACGTCTCTCTTCTCAACAAAGTAAGGCGAGATATTTTGAGGAGGTGGATCGAGGTGTCCGTGTCATTGTCCGGTTAAAGTTTTTTGTTCAGGTGTTTTTCCTTGGGCTGGTTGAAGTTTTCTGGTCTCATTAGTGGGCTAAAAGACCTAAAACCCCAATCCCCTCCCCCCCCCCATTCTACATGTCAACCCATCCACTAACCTGGGGAACATGTTCTCACCCATGGGGGAACAACCCCCACCCTCTATCTCCGAAACTAAGCCTCGCCTGATTCGATATTCTATATCAGGGTTTTTTTTAGCCACTTATTCTTTATCTAACTCAATTTTTGAAATTAAATAAACTCAATTTTTTAGCAAAATATAGATTAATTCATTGTTGAGGTTCATCAATAAATTTGTTTAAAGATAATGTCTCACCCGATTTAAATGAAATAATATAGTTTTAGCATGCATGTTGAACATAGTGTTGGAGGAATGAAGACAGATAAAAATGAAGTTTTATGCATTTTCTCCACGATTCCCAAACATATTTATTGGTCAACGCTTTCCTAGCCCAAAAGTTTCCCAAATGTTAGAAACAAATATATCATTTAACTATGAATGCGCCTTTAAATCATGATTATGTCCAACATAAAATAATGTGTCGGACAAACGGAGACAGGAAAGTGGTCATAAAATGTCTAATTCCCTCTATTCCAGCATGATATTATTGATTTTAAAAGGTAGCTAGATAAAATAAGTGAATACTTTTGTAAACTGTGTTCAAGTCTGTAATTGTTCTTCAAACTGTCAAATAGTGTTGGACAAACAGACAGTGTTACAATGGGAATGGCATCCAATATGAATGCCTCAGAATATTTTCAGCTAGATTCATATTTATAATTTATATAATATTTATATATATTATAATATTTATAATTCATATAAATTTGTTAACTGAGATTTGCCACTGAGAATGATAAAGGAATTCCATCTGTTTTCCCTCGTTCAACAAAAGTTGTCTTATGTTAGTCCAGCATGTCTGTCTCGTCAGTTCAACACAAGATGTCTTCTGTTAGTCCAAACAAAATAAACTGGCGATATTTTGGATTTTTACTGACAAAAAGATTTGTAATGTTTGTAAATGACTTGCAAATGACTCTCAACAGTTTGAACTCTGTTCTATATGAGCTTCAGGTGTCGCCTGTAACACAAATTTGGTTCATCCGACACAAGGACAGACACACTTATTATCTCGCCTTGCGAAGTAAAGAGGAGATATTGTGAGGGGGGAAAGAGGATGTCGTCGTCGAAGTTCCCTGCCTGGAAATGATAAGGTTTTTGGTTTAGCTAATTAAAATAAAATCTAGAAAAATTAGAAAAAATATTTAAAAAATAACTAAAATATGGGGGGTGGGTATGCCACCTGGGGGTACTACCCCTGGGGTGCTCCAATGTTAAAATCCCTATGATAGACTTTTGCGTTTAGCTGAAGTGCACATGTACATCTGTACAGAAAGTTTGTTGCAGTTGTCAGCTGGGTACACATGTTTCTTATCCCAGAATAAAGATGACGACGGATACAATTTTGTAGAAGTCCATTCTGACTATATTTCTTACAAGCTTTCAGAGAAAAACTTTCTCCATCCTCCGGTAGAGTGGCGATTGCCACTCTACCTGAGGATGGAGAAAGTTTTTCCATTTTTCTAACCCCTCCATAGTAGGATATACGTGTTTCTTATGATTAGAGGATGTACCTGTGCTATTTTTGAGAAGAAATATTAATTTTTCTCCAAATTTTGGCAAATGAATGAGTTCTGTGTTTAGGTAAATTGTACATGTAGGCCTCTACATGTATACATGTACATGGTATGTTTGCTGCAGTTGTCAGCTGTCATTGGATGATTATGAAACTTGGTACACATGTTTCCTATGATTAGAGGATGTACCTGTGCTATCTGTGAGAAGAAATATTAATTTTTCTCCAAATTATGGCAAATGAATGAGTTTTCTGTTCAGGTGAATTGTACATGTAGGCCTCTATATGTATACATGTACATGTACATGGTAAGTTTGCTGCAGTTGTCAGCTCTCATTGGATGATAACAAAACTTGGTACACATATTTCTTATGATTAGCGAATGTACCTGTGCTATTTTTGAGATGAAATATTAATTTTTCTTCAAATTATGGCAAATGAATGAGTTTTGCGTTTAGCTGAAGTGCACATGTACATCTGTACACCACAGTTTGCTGCAGTTGTCAGCTGTCATCGAATGATTATGAAACTTGGTACACATGTTTCTTATGATTAGAAGGTGTACCTGTGCTATTTAGGAGAGGAAATATTAATTATGCCCCCCTCTAACTAGAGGGGGGCATATAGCGATCGCTTTGTCCGTCCGTCCGTCCGTCCGTCCGTCTGTCCGTCCGTCCGTCCGAATTTCTTGTCCGGGAAATATCTCGCTTAATATTTGATGGACAGGATTGAAACTTGCATGGAATGTGGCCAGTGGCTCGTAGTTGTGCAGAGTTTTTTCCGAGTTCCGGTATAATTTTCAAGAGTTATGGCCCTTTTTCTGAAATCTCTGTGAATGGGACTTGTCCGGGCTGGATCTTGGTTAATATTGTATGGACAAGTATGAAATTTGCATGATATGTGGTCAATGACCCACAGTTGTGCAGCGTAAAGTTTCTCTACGTTTCGCTTATATTTTCAAGAGTTATGGCCCTTTGTTCCTGAATTCTCCGTGAATTGGGACTTGTCCGGGCTGGATCTCGGTTAATATTGTATGGACAATTATGAAATTTGCAGGATGTGTGGTCAGTGCCCTGTAGTTGTGCAGCGTGAATTTTCTCCGTGTTTCGCATATATTTTCAAGAGTTATGGCCCTTTTTTCTTCAAATCTTTGTGAATTGGAACTTGTCCGGGCTGGATCTCGGTGAATATTGTATGAACAATTATGAAATTTGCAGGATATGTGATCAGTGCCCTGTAGTTGTGCAGCGTGAAGTTTCTCCACATTTCGCCTATATTTTCAAGAGTTATGACCCTTTTTTCTTCAAATCTTTGTGAATTGGGATTTGTAGGGCTGGATCTCGGTTAATATTGTATGAACAAGTATGAAATTTGCATGATATGTGGTCAGTGACCCATAGGTGTGTAGCGTGAAGTTTCTCTGTTTTCGGTTATATTTTCAAGAGTTATGGCCCTTTGTTTAAACCTAAGTGAATGGGATATTTATTTGTCCAAGCTGGATCTCAGTCCATAACTGATTTGAACCAGGAAAATGGCTATATTATATGTTATTCTACATTCCAAAGCAGACAACATAGGTCCTGAAGTATAAAATTGCCCCAAAAACAGTGAATTGGGTGCAAAATTCAAAATTCACTGATCGCTTCATAATTTCACCACAATATACTCCCAAAGAATGTATGTCTCATAGCCAGGTCACATTTTCGGATTTGGCGAAAGCCCTGGCGACCATCTTGCATCGAAGCATCGTATTATCACTTGTTGCTTGGTACTTGGAATATGTATTATGTGAGGCATGGCAAAAAAGTGACTGAAACAGAATTTTTATAATTATCCAAATTAGGCCTCCACCAACCAATAAAGAACAGAACAATGGCGGGACAGTGTTGCATTAAAGTGGGGGGGGGGGGGGCATACAATTGAGCAATCTCTGATTGCTTCCTTCCTGTGTTTTTGTTCAAATTTTGAGGGTTTTGTCTTAATCTGCCAATAATAATGCACATGTACATACATGTACACGGAAAGTTTTCTGAAGCTGTCAGCTTTCATTGGATGAGTTTGACACTTGCTACCCAAGTTCAATGTGATTCGAGGATGTACATGTGCTATTTAAGAAATATGACATTAAATATGAATTTTTGTCCTAATTATTGCAGTTTAGACTTTGTACGTTTCCATTGATAAGGTTTTTGTTGGACAAAAATTTACATGTAGATCTGTACATGGAAAGTTTGTTGAACCTTT
>JAVTVY010054284.1:0-30349 GCA_036873755.1 Hanleya hanleyi
GGGTGGATAGGTTATCGCACCGTCTGCTCCATAGTAAATGTCTATAAGTGAGAATTACTCGCGATTTTCGACTTTCAATAGATTATTAACTACATTATCTGTTTTCACTTATTTTTGCGACTCGAAAGGCTTACAAATGCGAATTATTTCGCATGATTCTTGTCGTTTCGCTGAGTCCGTGTATCCGGGGGCGTGGCAATTGTAGTAAATTTCTGAATGACGCCCGTGCATAAATCGCAACATTGCAATGACGACAGTCACTCAAGATAGATTTCAGTCGGACCACTGTTCACAAGAGGCGGTGCACCTGTTTTAGCTAAGTTATGTTGATATATGGGGCTGTAAATTGCTTGGCAACTCGACAGAAAATTTCAGGAAGTGTATATCTTATCTCGTGTAATAAAACATCCTCCAAAATTTTCAGAATCCATCACAATCATTCGGTAGTGCTCTTGTGTCGGCAGTAGACTCGCGCGCTGCTCGAGGGCGGAGTCAGCAAAACTGTGATGGCAACTGTCTCGAGGTGGTACAGATCAACGCCGTAATCGGCGTGGGATAATTATTGGAATCTGGTATAAATGATTCTTCATCGCACATAAGATCGCGTCCACATGAAGTCTGTAATTTTTAAAACGAGAGTAAACATTGCCTCTGCACTGAAATACAAGAATATCGCTCTATGAGTTTCACCAACCCCCTCCCCTCCTCCACACCCCTCGCCTGAGAGAATAGACCGGCCCCAGTGGAACGCCAGAAAAAATGATCTGGACGGGTCCATCGGAGTTTGTTGTCAGGGGTAATTGAAATTCCAAATGAGTACGACGACCACATTTATTCATTTGTTTAGCATTGGTAACATTTGTAAATGATGCTTTATAATAGAAATAAATGTTACTTTTCCGTCCTCTAACTGCCCAGATAATGGACGATAAAACGGAATTGCCTTTATGTTTCGTCCTTCGTCCCAAAACAATAGGCAATTCCGTTTACCATCCATTATCTGGGCAGTTAGAGGACGGAAAACTAACATTTATTTCTTAATTGCATCGATACCAGTAGGTGGTTTAGGTGTGGGAACAAAGGAAAGACCAAGGCTGAGTAGGGATTTATCCAACTGTGTTCGTTCAAGATCACCAACTGCATTTACTGTGCTTGTACCTAAGCCGAAATTAGGGTGGCATGTGCCCTGTCCCAAATTTAGTTTAAATTTATGGTATTGAACCAATGTTCATACAGATAATTTGCTGTATTTTCAGTCCAGTAAACGTTGTCATGACCGACAGAAAACATACCAGGGTCAATTTGGGGATAATTTCCAAGCATCGTATATTAGAAGCTGCTTCACCTATTTTGTCCTACAAAACCGTTCACTGGCTGGAAGAAGGTCCGAAATTTGGAGTTCGATGAAGTAAAATTTGGATCTTTGGAAGGCAGTTTGGAGTGAACATACCATATCGTGCAGTTGATTGATTGCTTTTCCTGGCTCGTTAGCTTTATTGCTCACACCAATGTTAAGGAGAACTTTCGTGGGATGTGAAGATCCTCTGTAGTTCTTCGCTATACGTCGAAAGTGGTTAAAATTAGCACCTGGATAGCATTCTTCCTGAATATTTGAGATGGGGGTCTCAATTGATCCGAGAAAGATAAGAGGAGCCAAAAAGGCAAACATTTTTGGTTACATTAAGAAGGAACCTGTCTCTCTTATCAGTAACTTCATGACTGAATGTCCAGAATTTTGTATCCGAAACTCCAGACGTGAAGCGCCTCCCCGTCATCGGTGGTGATCTTGCGGCAGCGGCATAGGAATTATGGGAGGGAGGTGTTGGATTAGACGATCGGGATGTGGAGGGTACAGGGTTAGATGCTGTGAAGATAGAAGGATCAATGGGGGTAGCAGACAGTCGAGTAGGAGTAGAGGCAGTAGGGGATGAGCTTTGGATGGGTGGAGGATGGACAACAGGAGAACAGGTTTCAGCAGTGCCAGTGTCACAACGAAAACGTTTAGATGATCGGATCCGAGAGGATACAGGATTATTATAAGTAATACTGTTAGAAGGACAAGCAGGATTACAGTAGGGGTAGGGGTGGAAGTTACAGGAGCGGAGGGGTGGATAATTGGAGGAAAGATAACAGCTGGGGTAGGAGAACGGGATACAACACATATCACGAATCGTTAGATTCTTGGTATGTGCTTTAGAATAGGTTTACCAGAAGACTATTCTGTGAAGTCATGTGACGCAGTCAGTATGTCGGCACCTCTTCCCACTTCCCTGATATGTGTTGTAATTTAAGAACGTCTGTTGGCCTGGGCGCAGATGTTGACGATCTCAATTCCGCCTGACTCGAGGTAGAAGGCATAGGGGAAGGTGACCGTGCACGTGTGTTATGCCGGGATGCCAGAGGAGTAGTACCTACTGGTTAACCACTATTCTCTGGTATAGTAGGGTTACTGTCCGAAACAAATTTCCGAAAGGCTGAAATTGTATCCGCCAATTTGGCTTTGTAGTTTTCTTTACCCCATTTCATGCATGGCATTTGTAAACGCACGATCGAAGTCCAGGTCTTTAGAAGATTTGGCCGAAATAACCTGTAACTTCAGTTGTCGGAGGCAGTTTTCATAATGGCGAAGTAGCTCATTTAAACTTTCACGGGCCCAATTTTGATTGACCAGTCCTATTGCCAAATCAATGTCCGAATTACGCTGAGCTGATTTGAAAAAACCTTTTCCGCTCTTCGTCTCATTGAATTTGGAAGGGAATCATTTGCCAAATGTTCCCTCAAGATGTCAATATGGTGAAGACTCCGCCATACCTGGTATAGAATTTCGACCAAACCGGAAAAGGCCGAAAACATCCGGTTTGGAGCGTTTTTGTGGTCTGAATGTTTAGGCGGAGGTCTGCGAAAATTCCGTCTTTTATGTGTTGGGCCATAATTTCGGGCCATCTTTTAGCACTTTTGAAAGGGTCAAAAGTATGGGGCAAAACAGTAATTTAGATGCAGAAATTTGGAATAATATGCCCTAAAAATGATCAGTCCTGTAAAGAAAGACAAGTGATTAACCTGTAGAAAATTTGATTAGTAGAGCACAAAATTACATTAATCCAATAAAATCGATTATATAACTGTTATGGTAATTATGCCAAGGAGTTCAAATTAATTTAATTCTTATCACGTCTATGTAGAGAATGCTAGTATGTGAACACTTGAACTGGATAAAACACTAAGAAGTTTTTTCCACACATTGCATATCGCTCCGACTCGGTCGATGGAGGTAATCGATTTTGAAAATATTTCTAAAGGGAGACTGACGCTCACCCTTCATCTTCAAAACGACGCCCGCGTCGATCAGAAACATCCTTTGCCAGCTTCAATGCTCTTCTGACCTTCTGTTTCAGCCCCAATGATTATCTCCGATTCAGGAGAATATGAGATTCAGATGACCAGTGAGGCCTAAATTGATAGTTTGTTATTTCTGGTTAAACCTCCAGATTGAGTGTTGATGCTGTATGAAACGTTCACTGCTCACTAAGTAGCTAGTGTTGTCTGGTTCGTATACCACAGCGTTCCGCCCTAAGAGATGATGTCTGGTCTCAACGCATTGTGAATCCATGCCCAGCAAATTTTCATATTTTCATATGTTATGAAGAAATATGAACGTAATTTGGTTCGTGTGTATGGGGGGAATACAGGATTGATACCTTCCACACACAGAGTGAACTGCTCGTTTGTACATGTCGTCATGGAAGATAGAGAACAGAGCTACGATAGCACATTGCAACGTGTATCACTCCCGCATTTAGTTTACATTACGTTTATGTCAACATGGTATTGTCCAGCATGCCCCAGATATTTATTGTAACAGACCATATGAAAAGTTCACGCGATAATATTCTGTTCTCGAGCATATGATCGAGTGCTGCCCGCAAATAAAAACACACCATCAAAGAAACAGGCAAATCCGACAATATATAGAAAATGTGTACACTGGTCAAATACTCATGAATATGGTATGTCCGCCGACTGATAAAAACGCCACCGGTATCAGATATTCGTGTCCAGTCCTTGTCTGATCCTTGTACACTGATTTTATATTTGTGTATCAGTATCGGAAAAGTCTTTGGCTACATTTTTATTGACAAATGAATGATTAATGGTCTTCGAAGCACTAGGATAGGAAACATCATTGATGTGGCGGCGACTTTTCATTAGAAGTAATGGAAATAGTGTCTATCGAAGGGATTGTTAAAAAGAACAATTATCTGGCAATTCAAACTGATATCTGTTGAAGCTTTGCCTTGATCAAACGGGTTGTTACTACATGTATATATATAATGGTGTGATTCTTTGGTTAACAAGTCTGATCTTCTCGTGTTCTGTTTACCCTCTTTCATAAGATCATCCACTATTATCAGATTTCTTACAGAGGAATCCAACTGTTAACGCCTAAATCCAAGGGTATACCCTTTACAATATCTATATTGTCAGAATAATATAAACGTATGTAGGCTGCCATTTGCCGTTCCAATAGATAATTCTCTGAGGAATTGGTTCAACATACCATTCCACACCTCGTATTAACCCTATCTGGCCTGGGCTTTTTGGGACCTGTCCAGGCCTGGGGGGGGGCCGAAATGGCCCCCCCTAATTATTTTTCTTACCCCTTGAGCTAGGGAGCTGAAACTTATTACACTATACCCCTGGGTCAAGCTCTACCAGAAAATGTAAAAAAATCCAAGATGGCCGCTTTGATGACGTCATTTTCAAAAACGACATTTTTTGGTCGATTTTTCGGTCAGATTTTCCGAATTTTTTATTTTTGCAATTTCTCCACAAAAACTGTACGAAAAATTAGCAAATATTAATGTGATATGAAATAAAATATTTTTTGCCAACTTTTCATTGCGGAAAAGCAGAAATTTTGAAGAAATTTGACAAAAACATCACTTTTCTGGTACCCACGTGGCCGCCATCTTGGATTTACCCATGATCCTCTGCTCGGGGGGTTATGCAAATAGGCTCAAAATGACCCCAATAAGATAAACTATAAAGTCACGGAGTTTCAGGTCTTCATTTTTTGCCGTTCCGGAGATAGTGCAGAAAGTTTGGTAGGGGGGGCCATAATGGCCCCCCCCCAGGCCAGGTAGGGTTAATGCATCTATCCACTTAGTTTCCCGCTTCCTTTAGGTCCAGCTACTTTCATTGTAAATGAATGGTATAAGAAATTCTCAGAATCTGGGATATATGGTTCTATATCTAAATCGGTTTGTGGTTCCATTCCTACTTGTTTGGGAATATTATCTTCTAACCCATATAATACATGTTCATGCCCCACATCTTGTACAAATTGTACTCCATGAATATGACCACCATGTCTTCTTGAACCATGTGGTCTGGGTAATGTCTTAGAATATATATGGCATATATTAGCCGCCACTTGGGTTTTCTCAATAAAAATGAAGGCCAATGCATGTTTGTCCTTTAAATAATCTGCGCCCATGTATGAATATACAGATCACGTAGACGTAAATCATTCCTTTATATCGCCCATCTACACCGTCCATGTACATCGTCCATGCATATCGTCCGTGTACACGGTGTACATGGAAGAACTACCGATGTACATGGACGATGTATATATACATGGATGGTGTACATGAACGATGTACATGAAGATGGACGGAGTACATGAGCAATGTACGTATACAAGGACGATGTACATGTAGACTGACGGTGTAAATTTAAATTAACACGACAGAAGCGGTTTTGCGGTCACCCACATCCTGCAGATGGGTCAGTTGGGCATAGGTATCGTGAATACGACGGCAAACAGCGAGCTATATTTGAAATTCTGTTCGCGATACGCTCATAAACCAACTGTGTCCCTACCCCCCTCGTTCCCAGGAGATTAAATGGCATGGGGAATCCAGCTGGTTTATGAATGTACCTTTAACGGGGTTTAAAATAACGATCGCTGGTCATCGTCGATCCGCTTGATGTGGGCATGACAACATAATACATTTGTCTTTGTAGGGTCACGTGATCGTCCACGGTCGTAAAACTTTGACTATAACCATATCAGCCTCACTTAACCCACTGGATAAATGAGTCTGAATCAGTTTAGGAGTCCAAAGGACAGATGCTGTGAACATTACATGTCCATGTGCACTAGCTCGGTGATTGGAATGGAAAGGTTATGTTGAATCCTTCTGTCTAAAGGCAATACTCTCGAGTGATCCAACATGGTAGAGGATTGTCTACAGATTATAGCTACTCTCAAACACGGTGGGCATATACATAATTCTGATTGGTCGACTACTTGAAGCTAAACCGATTTTACTCCCGAACCTGCATCGTGTTTGTTCATTCAATGACCCTTCTGCTCCTCCCTTGACCCTACTAATGATGACGGCACTGATCTTGACCGGCACATGACCCCTTTTTCAACATTCTGTCCCTCTATAGCTCTCAAGATACACCTTAGCCCGGAGTGTAGAGATGCCCTGCTGAAACTCGGTGGTTACAAGTTGGTGGAGAGAGGGGAGGTCACGCTAAAGGTAATATCATTATCTTATACTTATCCTGGCTTACCGTATATGTAGTTTTCACATGATGCATACCGCTTCTCTCTTGCAGGAAACAAGCCTATGTTTATGTATACTTTTGTCTTTTTGAATTTGGTGCTAATACTGTTATATGGAAATGGAATAGGTCTTTGGATTATGGACGCGGATATTCTCTAATGGACGACGGCTGGATTATGAATGACGGACTAGACGCTTGTAATTTTGACCATCCTTCTGTCCTTGTTCCCTTGACGCCTGGTTAATCTTCAGAATATAGTAGTCTAAAATATATGTTAAAATGACAAGTTCATGATGTTATTGATGTCACTATATATCAACATCATGAATTTGTCACTTTTCAGAGTTACACCACTCATGTTTTATGCATGAATCATCAGTGGTTCTACTGGATAGTGCTTATGTCTTTGAAACCAAGGTTTTTAACTTTCCGGACGCTCCATACAGGTTTACAGTAACAAACAGCGGATTCAAAGCCTCGGTTTGCATGAAACATAAACGCCATTGGCTCCAAGCTCACTCATATTACCGAAATTGTGTTGATACGCCGACAAATTCGAAAACAATAATTTTAATCAATAACAATCCGCGAATATATATTATGAATCAGGATGCATGGATTCGCCGTCAACAATAAGAAAATATGTATGAGATATATTTAAGCCCGTGATCTCAATTATTAATAATCTATATCTCTGCGTTTCTCCAAGAACTATTATATACCACAAAACCGAACAAGAAACCTCTTAATTTTCACCGGACGTTACAGAAACAATCGTTGGATACACCATGTATAATTTCCGTTGAATGTGAATGTGGGTCTGATGAAAAGTGTGGGCGATGAAAATATAGCAGACAAAACAACTTGCATTGCAAGGGGTTAAATGGACAAATGAAAAGCCATGGTCTCCTTGTCCATGCACAATCCTTGCCCCACTTAGATACTTAGATACTTTTATTTCACCCAGACCAGAATCTCTGAAGGGTTGTGGAGGGGGTTTCTTTGGAGCCTACTCCTACGTATAAATCATCCAGGTGCAATATTTAAAAGAAAGCTGATCTTTGCATGCGCTCATTGAATTCAAGTCATTTACTCTACTTGTTCCGCCGCTGATTCACATCGCCACTTTCACGCGTCACGGCACCTACGGGCGCTTCATACTCATTATGTAATCATTATGCTATAATGCTCGCTTGATAGCCTGATTCCTCATACCAATGCGGGTTGGTTGGTAGATGAATACGCTACACTACAGAAGAAAATAATCAATGCTGAACTCGACTGACATGAATAAAACTGCACTATCAATAAAACTGCCCGAGTCGGGGAAACGCTTTTTGTCTTTGTCTCTTTGTACTAGCGCTTGTTTGGTGCCAGATAGGCGCAACCAGGCTGAAAGTGCGATTGCCTACAGCGACAACCTCGCCGAAAGATAAAACCCTCTATCCAACGACAAACAAAGCATCGCTGTTGATAATATGAACGACAGAATAAAGCTTTGAAATTAAATTAATTTATTTTCCTTATTAAATTAATTTATGTTTATGTAGCTATCATTGTGGAAACATTTGTCCCGTGCTGGGTTAAGCTATAGTACGGTAACAGTTCGCTTCAGTTTTGTTGTTCGTATGAAGTAACCCAAAAGCTATACGTAAGCCCTATTTTCATTGGATCGCGGTACTCTCTTATACGAATCTCCTCTAGCAATCAAGAGGTGCGAAACTGTCGAAGATGTGAAGTTGTGGGGAAGGACCCTTGTGGGGAAGGGTCGTGTGTTCGAATCGAATTATTTTTATGTTGTCACCAGGGCAAGGATCGGATGTTGAAAACGATATCAAAAGTTTGATTTCAATAAATTCAAAGTAATTTCCACTTCATTTGAAAAAAATGTGTAGTATAGGCAGCCAGGAACCAGAATAAAAATTAATTCATTAAATTCATCTCTCCATTCAATACATTTTAAACATGGATATTGTTCTCGCTTTCTTGATCAGTAAAATATGACATTAAAACAAAAATATGCTTAGTGGCCTTCTTGGCGCAAAAGTATTTAAAAAACAGTGCAGTCTAATATTCTCCAACAATTTCAATTTCTTTGGAAGGCTAGCGCTTTTCCTTTTAATTTTCATGAAAACGAGCCCAATCGGCGATCCAAAAGATAACTTGGTTGAATTTCAAAACCTGTATTCAAAGTAATGTAACAGCTTTCACAGATTCAAATGGCTATATAACATGGGGAAAACAGGGTCGAGGGAGCTGTGTTCTTACATAGAGTGAACAGAACTAGATATTCGGAACAGCAGAATATTGAACAACGAATAATACAGAGATGAAATGAAATGAAATGAAATGAAATTTATTCACCAAAATATACATCAAAGTAGTGAATACCAATGGCTGAAGTGCTGAATTGTTTTTAGAAATATGTATGAGTAATAATTAGCCTGATAATACAATTTGGCGGGAATAAAACCCAAAAGGGCTTGTTCTATCCCAGTAACTTCTTAAGAGGCATCGGTAGAAATATGAGAAAAAACATATGGCTGAAGAATAAAAGATTTCACGCAATGAGAGAAATGGACCAGTTATTACAATGCATCAACTCGCAATGAAATAGGATTTGAGTTTTGATTTAAAAAGTGATGTTGATTGAATGCCTTTCATTAATGGGGGCAGTTTGTTCCACTCTCGAGGTCCTGTAACCTTGAGGGTGTAAAAGGATAAATTGGACCGATAGATGGGTCTATATAGGTTAAGCAGGTTTCCCCTGGTCTGATAATAATGAATACTAGATTGCTTAGTAAAATAGGACTGGAAAATTTGTGGCAGTATTTCGGGATGGTGAAAAAATTTGTGAGTCATAACAAGGCATGAGTAAAGATTCAGTTTCTGTAGCTGTAAAATTTTTAAATCAGTAAACAGGGGCGAAGTGTGGTCTAACTTTCTAGATAATGTTATCACTCTTACCGCACGTTTCTGGAGAGTTATCAATGGCTGTAGGTGAGTAATGTAGGTATTTCCCCATAGAGCATTACAGTAGTTAAAATAGGGGAAGATCATCGAATAATATAAGATGTACAGCGTTTTTTTGTTCAAGACGCCTTTAATGTGGTTTATTATCCCTAGGTTTCTGGACACTTTATTACCAATATAGTGTATATGAGTCTTCCAGTTTAGTTGATCATTAAGAAAAATTCCCAGAAATTTGAATTGATTTACGAGTTGTATTTCAGTGCCAGATATGAGTAAGTGATATGGATTAGCTGGAGATTTAGAGTTGTTAGGCTTGATTAACATATATTTCGTTTTCTTGGTATTCAGTGAGAGTCGGTTACAGGAAAACCAAGTAAAGAGTCTGTCTAATTCTTGTGACATGATATCGAAGACCTCGATTATTTTTTCGGAAGAATATGCTACACTGGTATCGTCAGCAAATAAGATAATTTTCAGAAGATTAGTAACATTGCTTATATCATTGATATAGAGAAGAAAAAGAATTGGGCCCAATATTGATCCTTGGGGGACACCATATAAAATTTTAGACGGTTCAGAGTAGGCGCCGTTATATATAACACATTGGGATCTGTCAGACAGATAACTTTTAAGCCAAGTATTAGCCAGGCCTCGGAAACCGTAGTGGTCGAGTTTAGAGAGTAATATATTATGATTCACAGTGTCGAAAGCCTTAGACAGATCCAAGAAGGAAACTATGCTATAAAGTTTTGATTCTTTTGCTGAAACGAGTGTGTCATATAGTGTAGTTGCTGCTAGAGATGTCGAGTGATTGGGCCTAAAGCCAAACTGATCTTTGGAGAGAATTGTATTGGATTCCAAGAAGTCTGATATTTTCGTAGCCGCAATTTTTTCGAGAATTTTACCTAAACATGGTAAGACAGATATTGGTCTATAATTTGATAGTACAGACGGATCGTCGGCTTTGAAAATTGGTGTAACTTTAGCATTTTTAAAGGGCTTTGGGACTATCCCAGAGAAGAATGAAAGATTAATTATGTAGGCAAGCGGAGCAGAAATGTAATCAGATACCAGTTTAATCAAGGATGTCCGTATATCGTCTATGCCAGGTGCAGCGGACTTCAGGTTCATTATCGTTAACTTCACCTCGTCCAGATTTACCGGTGTGAATACGAAATTGCCAGGAACAGGTGTGCCAAGGTAATCTTTAAAATTTGAGGGACTACTTGGGATTTCAGAATCAAGATTGGGTGCCACTGTGCTAAAATATTCATTAAACTTGTTGGCGATAACCTGATTGTCCGATATATTCTCACTGTTCACTCTAAAATACTCAGGTGTTCCCGTGGCCTTACTTCTGTTCATAAGTTGGTTTAAAATTCTCCAAGTTCCTTTTATATCTTGATTACTCTCATTAAATTTATATTCAAAATATTGTTTCTTGGCCAATCGTAGAATATGGTTAAGTTTATTTCTATATGCTCTGTATTCGAGATGAATATTTTTATTATGAGTGATGAGGTAGAGTCGATATAGCCTATTCTTTTCATATATCGAGTTTAATATACCGTATGTGATCCAAGGTTTAATAATTTTTTTATTTTTAATTTTAGACGTTGATAAAGGGAAACAACCATTATAAATGGGGTTAAATAAAGTCAGGAATTTGTCAAGCGCTTTACTAGGGTCTCTGCTATCAGATTCGACATCACTCCAGTCAGTTTCTTTTATTATTTGAGTAAATTTGTCTTTTTGGTCGGGAGTGATTCTGCGATACTGTAAGGTATGGTTAAGGGCCTTAGAGATCTGCTCCGTTTTTATGATATGGAAAACTGGAAAATGATCAGTAATGTCGGTCATGAAAATACCCGAAAGGAGATTGTCTTCATGAAAATTTGTAAAAATATTATCAATGAGTGTTGATGAATTTCGTCGTACTCTCGTTGGTTTGGTAATTTGTGGAAAGAAATAGTGTGACTTTAAAATATCGAAGTATTCTTTTGAAGGTGTATGACGATCGGTTTTAAAGAGATCAATATTAAAATCCCCCATTAGTATACAATTATTTCTTTCGATGTCCGGAGTTTTAAGAGTAGAAAGGAGAAATCGGTTAAAAACATTAACGTCTTTGTCTGGGGGTCTGTAGAGTAAGCCAACTAAGTAGGTTTTATCACCCCAGATTAGTTCTAGAAATAAGGATTCGTATTCACCTTCATCGCCGAGATGGGAGAGGTCATCACGTACTTTACAGCACTTTATACTTTCATGAACGTAGAAAATTAACCCACCTCCCCTTCTTTTCTTTCTTGATGACGCATAGGGTTTATAGCCAGGCAAATCAAATAAATTTTCAATTGTAGGATTCAGCCAACTTTCTGAAAATCCTAAGACGGAAAATTGGTGCTTTAGGTTATGGACAAAGCCTGTAATTTCGGAAAAATGCTTGCTCAGACTTCGTGCATTCATATGTAAAAAGGACAGTGTATTGTTGTTAGTAATAGAGGGTGAACTGTTAATTTCATCGAAAAAGGTCGTTTCAGAAAAATACTTTGACTGATGAATATTAATATTTTGCCAATGCGCAATTTCGAAATCGTTATCGTCTGTTAGGGCTTTACAGTGGTCGATATCATTTAACTGAATGGGATTGAAGCAAAGATTATCTATGAAATCAAAGTTTGTGTTGGATTTAGGAGCAGATGAACAGATAATTTGCCCTGGTATTTCTTCATTAAAAAAGGGGAGATGTTTTCGGGATTCGATTGTGGAACGTCTGCCTCAGTAGTATTGTTATTATCCATATTGCAATGATTGGGTACACACAAACTGGTCCATGCTTATCGCAGTGCTGAACAGAAAACTAGTATAAAAATTTAGACAATTGATTTTGGACAAACAAACAAACATATATACAGATACAAAATACAGGACTGGGAGAAAACTATGTACATATACGGCTATACATAATGGCAAATGCCAAAACATATGTAATGTGGACGGCTGTCCGCTCAATAAATGTCACTGTAGTGTTATTTGTGTAATTAAATGGTAACTTACAAGCTGGTGTGGTAGATATATAGTCTTCATGTAACACTGGTGTGGTAGACATATGGTCTTCATGTAACACGACATTAATTGTGTTATGCATTGTGAAAAAAAGGAGCGAAAACTATTATTCAGATGATTTGCAGCACAATAAAGCGTGTTACAGGAGTTACATGCCCGGCACCGCGCTTATATTACATTCAGTATTGTGCCCGGCAAATACCTTCCATGATGAAGAATATAAAGTATGTGCGTTCAAGTAGTTCAGATTATAGCTGAATTGCAGATTTGGGAATAACATAACCTGAGTTCGTCGAACGGTTCATATCTCCAGACAAGACGCATATTATAGGAACTTGCCACACTCCAGGTTTCATCCACCAGACCATGCCTTATTATCTGCACTAACACTGTACATAGAACACATGTAGGTATATAAATATGAAGTTCTGGACATTCATTCGGGAGATGACCGAATGTAGTAGGCATTAATTATTGGAACTGAAGGAGGCAGGCGATAGGCTGTCAGATGGATCGTTGTTATTTCGATCAGCCATTCAACATGCAGACACGTGACTCCGTGCTGTTCAGTTTGGCGGAAATACGTCACTGATCACTGAAAAGAGAGTAACTTTATTGTTTACGTTATGGACTAAATTTAAGACAAAAACAATAAAACGACTCGATAAGCCCGTTTTCTTTTTGATGAAAGTTATTTTACCAGCTGAGATAAAGACATAGTTTGAGAAAAGTATACTGCACTATTCTTTGAAATCCACAGTTGTTAGGGTAACATAGTTAGTGAATAGCTCAACAGGTTAAACACTCAGCTGAACTATTTTTTCCATTTCTACTATCCCCTTTCTGCGTCGATTTTTATTCTATCCCTTCCCCTTGCTTAATTTTAATTTGGCCTTTTATCCACCCAGAGAATATTAAGATAAATATAAAACGGAAACAAACTTCATATAACTGGAAAAGTATTTCTCCGACTGGATCAAACATTCACCCAGCTTACGGTATGAAATAGTCCTTTTTTCAAACGATCGAGAGCAGACCGTAAGTGACTGCATCATCTACACCGAAATGGTCAATATCCAACGAACGGTGGAAGCTAGATTATGGGAAGTTCGTCATGGATACCCTTTTGCACAGGAGTGACTCATAGTGACGTAATTGAATATTAAGTAGGTTCATATCTCCCGATTAATGAGAGTCTTGTAAAACTTCCATCAACGGATACCATACAGCGAAGGCGTGCATTGGAACTTTCAGATGATTTCATTTTGATGTCTTCCAGTCAGGCCTAGCTAGACATATGTCTTTCTAGACCGGCAACCACATGAGTCGATAGATTGTGTCGGAGATCCTAGTTTCGGAACGTTTACCAGTCTTTAAACTGCAGAGTCTTTTTAGAAGAAGAAGAATACGAGGATGAGGACATGGAGGTGGTTTACGTAATGGTGTAGAACTGTCACAGCGTATTATTTAAAATCAATCAGCGTATCGGCAGTGAAGCCCTCCCTTCGGAGTGGTATAACTGTGAAGCATGGCTTTGAGTCGACGATGTGGGTCCGAATCAACGGCAACACATTGATGGCATTTAATACATATTTATACATAGGACTGAGACAGGAGAGTATCAGTCCGCGTATCAAACATTGCCAAGGTGCCAAGTAGGCCTGTATACAGAACTAGCGAGAAAAAATTTTCTAATCCGACACCGTTGATGTAAAGGATAACACACAACACAAATTAGAGCACCCTTTTACCATGATAGACAGCGGACCGATAGGTTGTGGGAAACATCGTGGTTTATATATGTATTTTGGTGTTATCACAAAAACCCTTTTTTTTTGCAGCGTGTATAACAAACTGAACTCTACGCAACGAGTACCATTATACTCCGTGATATTGATAATATATCACGCTTGAAATACCTTTGTAACTTTGTCCATATAAATCTGCAGTAGTGATGTTTCGTATACCGGGGCTCAATTACATAATGAGACGTCATAATATATTCTCTGACACAGAGATCAATACTTCCATGCACGGTCATAGAGGTGTGTGTGGATTATCATTCGTCAAATTCACCGGTCAAGGGATATAATCGACACACCCACGGACAGCCTGTTATTACCTCATATGGCACCAGTTTGTTAAGTCTAACACGAATACATTATGACGTCTCTTTATGTAATTTAAGTCCCGGTAAATGAACACCTGTAGTGGAGTTTTACATGGAGAAAATTACAAAGTTTTGTTCAAGCGTGATATTTTATCAATATCACGGATTAATGGTAGTCATTTTGTAAAGTTAAGTGTGTTACACACGCTGCAAAAAGAAATATTTATGCAATGGTAATTATTGATTTTTGACGAGCTCCAAAGTAGATGACCAATTAAATTCGACAGACTTTAATATGCGTAAGCTCATCGTACTATTAACGGAGGAGTATATAGTGGAGAGATTATGCAAGGAAAAGTCTGTATTTGAGTCACCTCTATGGTGAAAATGAATCACATGAAAACGCTACGGAAGATCATATTTCGGTGATAAAAAAAAAGAAACTGACTCAAATATATTACGATCAGGTGATGAAATAGCAAAAGTTTCTAAACGATAAAATTCAAAAGAAAATTTGAAAACAACGAGGAGTCTCCAAACTCTGTACGATATCAGCTACAAGAAAACTGTCCGCGGGCTACTAATCCTATCCGGCCTGCGGTTAGGGGAGAGTGTCAACTCAGTGGACTTTTCTCTCATGCTCCGAAACAGAGAACAATTGACAGATGCGACAGATGCGACTTTGTAGCTTGTCATATTGAAGTTATTTTGAGCCAATTTGGATAATTTCCGAGAAGGGGATGACGAGAAAATTCAAAATGGCTCTATTTCGGTTACGGTATCAGAAAAGTGATGCTTTAAGATTTTTCTTTTTCTGCGGATAAAAGTGGGAAAAATACCATTCTATCTCACATCAAATAATTACATAATAATTTATCATTCAGCAAAGAAAATTGCATAGATAAGGATTTCGAATACTCCAACCGACAAATCGACCGATAAATGCCTTTTGCGAAAAAGACGTCACTGTACATACGTCATCAGTGCGACCATCTGGGATATTAAAATAGGCTCGTATTGCAACGTAGGGTCTTGAACAAACGAACCAAATATTTTTCTGTCGTTGAGGGAGAGAATCTATTATTGTTATTTCAACTTGTGTGACCTTGTTTCTGCATTGTTTTGAAAGTTTTTCAACTCGGACTTGTTTTATTCATGATGAAAAAAAATTGAAGCTGTACGTCAAATCAACTAGACCGTGAATGGACTGACTGGATTCATTTTCTTTCATGGTTCAACCTTATATTGAATCTCGTTGACGTTTTTAGTTTTTTTTTAGTTTTTAGTTTTTACCCCTCGGCCAAAATTTGACCGAAGGGTATTGTCGTCGTCATGTACGTCCGTCCGTCTGTCCGTCTGTCCGTCACACCTTTCTCGTTACCAAGATATCTTTAGAACGACTTACCCTAGGCATACCAAACTTGCAGTGCACATCCGTATACTCGTGACCCAGAACCCTATTGAACCTGGACCTGATTGGCTTGAAACTTTGGCGGCCATCTTTAATTTATGCGAAACCATCACAGCTTTCTTGTTACCAAGATATCTTTAGAACGACTTACCCTAGGCACACTAAACTTGCACTGCACATTCATATGCTCATGGCCCAGAACCCTATTGGCGGCCATATTTAATTTATGCGAAATCATTAATCTTGTGTATCTTAGGTACCATTTCTCTGTTCAGTGTGAAACTTGGTATAGATCATCGCTGCATCAAGAAACTTCAAAAGAATGACCAAACCAGTTTCCCTGATTCGGTGAAAACCTTGGTGGCCATCTTTAATTTATGCAAAATCTTTAATGATATATACCTCTGATACCATTCAAGTGTTCTATACGAAACTGGGTATACAGCATCGATGTATCAAGAGACCTGCAATGTATAACCACATCAGTTCCTCTGAGTGGCGGGAAGGATGGGCGACCATCTTTAATTTATGCAAAATCATAATGATCTCTATCTCTGATACCGTTCGAGTGCTCGGTGTAAAATTTGGTGTATATCATCGATGCATCAATAGACTTACGATAAATGACAGTTCTGGTGTTTCTGATTTGGCCGAAACCTTGGTGGCCATCTTTAATTTATGCAAAATCTTTAATGATGTATATCTTTTATACCATTTCAGTGTTCTATTTGAAACTTGGTATACAGCATCGACGTATCAAGACACTTGCAATGAATAACCACATCGGTTTCTCTGAGTGGCGGGAAGGATGGGCGGCCATCTTTAATTTATGCGAAATCATTAATGATCTATATCTCTGATACCGTTCAAGTGCTCTATGTACAATTTGGTATACATCATCGATGTATCAATAGACAGTTCTGGTTTTTCTGATTGGGCGGAAACCTTGGTGGCCATCTTTAATTTATGCAAAATCTTTAATGATGTATATCTTTGATACCATTTCAGTGTTCTATGTGAAACTTGGTATACAGCATCCATGTATCAAGAGACTGGCAATGAATAACCACATCGGTTTCTCTGAGTGGCGGGAAGAATGGGCGGCCATCTTTAATTTATGCGAAATCGTTAATGATCTCTATCTCTGTTAATTTTCAAATGCTCGATGTAAAATTTAGTATACATCATCGATGCATCAACAGACTTATGTAATGATACCGGTTTCTCTGATTGGACGGAAACGTTCGAGGCCATTTCTAATGGCAAAATTTTTCATAATCTGTATATTTGTCACTTGACTGCTTGATGTTCGTGAAGTCTTGCTTCAAATTGAATACATTAGGAATGGCTGGCGCCCAGAGCCGAGGGGTTTTCAGATGCGCAGCTTCGTATTTCTCTCAATCAAAAACGTCGATATGTCGATTATTTCGGTTATGATGACGTCGATTTGGGTATGACCTCTATCGTTTCAAGAAACAGGACTACTTCATACTGTACCCCATGGACTACTTCATACTGTACGCCATGGACTACTTCATGCTGTACGCCATGGACTACTTCATACTGTACGCCACGGACTACTTCATACTGTACGCCATGAGAGTTCCGTGATCCAAGGCTGATGGAATACTCCAACCATCTTAAAACATTCATTGGTAGAATGTAGTATGGATGACCGTGAAACTTATTTGGATACCGGATAACTATAGTGTCCGATAGAGTTCAAAATGGGTATCCAACGCTCATTAGGGGCCGGAAATGTTTTACGTCGTGAAACATGAATAACAATACAGATTCTTGGAATGATACCTAAATGGCTTAGTCCCTAGTTTTATTGAGTGCATAGTGCCAATTACGTTGTTCTTAATATTACGGTTTGCGTCACAGCATCTCTCGAATTCCGGTTCTAATCTATATTTATTTCTATTTTCAGGGGAAGGGCACAATCATTTCCTACTTCCTCGAGGGACGAGATGGATTTACCCAGACTCTCCCAACTATGGAGTAATATTGGATGCTCAGACATTTCCTCATCGCTGTCTAGAACAATAGAACTAATGCTGCCACTTTCTATCTCTGCCCTTCTTCTGAGAAATCCGGGGACTAGGATAAACTTGGGGGGTCTCCGGTCTCGTCAACGGTTGCCTTTGCCAAGAAACTCGTCAATTTGCCGTGTTAATGGGTTGATTAATTAAAAACTGATTTTGTCAAACTGGAGCGATCCAAGTCAAAGAAGAGAGATTCAGCCTACTGAAATTCTGCTTCGCTGAGGAGAGTGATGAACGACAAATCCTTCACGACTATGGAGCGGGACGCACTGAAATTTTGGTACACATATATAACCTGGGACAAACGATGACAGATACTATATCCCATATATGATAGATGTACTAGTAGTACATCGCGTCTAACCAGGCAAATCGTCCTTATCTCTTTAACATGGGGCCTGATTTATTACTCGAAGAATTTGACCTTTTACCTCTATATATGACTGTGTGACGTCAGGGTGACGAAACTGGATTAACGGGATTCCCCGAGGAGTGTATTTATGACTGAAGCACGTTAACCGGAAGTGACATTATCAAAACCGAGAATAGTCGATATGTCTCAAAAGGTAGAGGCTAGAGGTGTGGAACTTTGACTAATGGATACCTAACAACAAAATCGGTAATCAGAATACACCGCTCGGGATGACATCACAGCTTCATCAGGTTATTTACATCTCGAAATTATCAGATGTCTTATTGTTTTGATGGATGTATTCCTACTGCTAGAACACTGGTTTGATGAGAGGTCAACACAGATCGATTATTTGATGGAATTCTTCTGCAGAGGATACACGGATACTATAAGTGATTGTAATTAAGCAATATACAGAAAAAATACCGTAACTACTATCACTGTCCGGTGTAAAAGGACGGATTGTCTACCCATGTACGTTTTGGCACATTCTCCCAAATCAGTTAAATGAAACATTAGAAGGGTGGTGGAGAACGATGCCGACCCACTGACGAAAGGCATATGACCTCACAGACAAATATCCTGACTGCATATTTCTAAATACATCAACCTGTCACTAAAAGTGAATTTCAGCCTAACCCGAACAATATACCGTAAGCCAAACTTATACGCTTCTATGCTTTAATCCAGGCAAGTGGCCCGGAAACTAATTATGGGCCCAGCTGTCATCTTGATACATGTTTACCCACTTACCCATGTAACTCCCCCTGAACCACTGCCAGTCTGTAAGATCGAATGTACAGAAATTTGCTTTTTGTAAATAATGACCTCGGTTTCACTGTACCGAATGCCCCTGCAATTATTTTATATTATAGTTTGAGAAATTCTTCCGGGTTATTTACTTACGGAATATATTCGTCTACAGTTTTAACATACATATTTTATATCTTATATTAACGAACAATTGAATAGTTAATTACTTGTTAATAACTAACTAATAACTAAATCCCAGAGCTTTTGGCACTTACCGGAATTTTCCTATACCGCTGCGCCTCTAGTGAAATAAGGGAGATAAAACCTTTCTGAATAAGGCTATAGTATCACCTGTGAATATTAGAATTAAACGAAATTCCGTCTAACGGTATATGTATAGACTGCATATCAATAGGTCTGTGTACAATGTGTAATGTTCTGGTCTATAGTATTCCGGTTTTCGGAATTATATTTTAATAATGTACTGGGACCCGTGTCCTAACAGTTTGGGTTGCAGTAAATAACACCTATATTTAAGTATATACCTTAGAAACATGCGAACATCATTATGTCGGGAAGACAGTGCAGGTTCGGTATCCAAATACACATCTCGATGTCGTGTTTAAAACATATAACCAACTATGAGTCGGAAATTACATATCGGTTTACCACATTCTGTTGAATCACTTGTCTAATGAACAATACATGCCAAGTGTCGATATTTTTATATACCGCGGATTCCCCGTATGGCCTACTTCAAATGTTTACAGACGACACAGGAAATTTACTCTACATTTAAAAGTTACCTATGTATCATCTGTTATCAGAATGAAATTCCAGCAAATGACCGATGGAGATGGTCTAATTGACGAGAAGCTATCGTTAAACGAACGGACGAGGTTGGAATTTCTGACCGACTGCTGGTTATTTTTTTTTTAACACGACCTCGACCATGCATATCTAGACACCGAACATACATTGCGCCCCCCCCGCGTCATAATGATGTTCGTATGTTTCTAATGTACAGAATTAAATATAGGAGCTCAAGTTTGTTTATTGCAATCCGAAGTGTTAGCACGCGCATCAATGGCGGATTACCTCCCAGTACATCATTAAAACATAATTTCCTTAACCCGAATATTATAGACCCGAACATTAAACAATGTTCACAGACCTAACGCCTCCATATATACCGTTAGCTTGAATTCCGTTTAATTCTATTATTTACGGGCAACATCTACAAGTGCGTATACATGTATACCCCACTTGTTGTTGTTATCGGATTTCATGAGAAAGTAACAATATCATTCTGTATAAACGGCTTATCTGTCCCCCTATATCCTGTATCATTTCCATGTGGAAGGACAGCTGGTCCCCTAATAAGTCTATGGGTGACCTGACTTTGGATTAAGCATAGAAGTGTATATGTTTGGCTGAGGGTATACGATTCGGGTTAGACGTAACGCTAGATTTAGGGATAGGTTTAGGGTTAGGGAGAATGCGCCAAAACATACAGGGGGAGAAAATCCGACCTGGAGGATATCAGATCCCTTTTCACCCGGTTTTGAGAGCATCTCAGTGTTGTAGCGGTAGGAACACGACCAACAAAACAATAAGACTTTGATATTTCCGAGATATATCTTACTTTCCCCCTGAAGAAGCCGTGATGATGTCATTGGTATTTTCAAAAATTTACATTTTATCGTTAGATATCCATTAGGCAAAATGCCACACATCTAGTCCCTACTTGTTGAGAGCTATCGGCTGTCTGTTTTCATGATGTCACTTTCAGTTGACCTGCTTCGTCCAGCAACACACTCCTTTTCTATTCTTAGCTGTCGGGGGAATCCCGTTAACCCAGTATCGTCACCATGGTGTCACGCCGTCATATGGGTCAAGGGTAAAAGATTTGAGTAAAGAATCGGGCCCATGTGAAACAGATACAGAAAATGTACCTGGTTAGTCGCGATGTACTACTGGCAACAATCACATACGTTTGTATGATGCCGCTGAACTGTACGTGGAATCGTAAATTACATGTTGAGAGTCACTGTAAATATTATTGTATCATATTGTATTGTATTGTATTGTATCAGCAACTAAATCATTGCAACGTTGCTGAGATAACCGAGATTGGTTACCTCGTGTCAGAGCTTAAATGAACGATGTAGCCTGGTGTCCGCAAATCCAAGCTCCTCATTTAAGATTTAATCCAGCATTGAAAGCAATAGTTCGGAGTATTGGGTCTGGACTGTGTAAAACTACTATCCTCTCTGAAACAAGTGATCAAATGGTTTAAGTGATAAAAATAAGTGATGAAATATAGCAACTACGATCGCCAGACAAGGCATACAATAGCCAAGTCTGAAGACAACAATGGGTATCTGCTACACAAAGGCTTGGAGAATGCATTCTTACACCAGGTATCAACTCTATTTTCTTATTATTATATTACATATTTTGGTAATTATCTATTTATATCATTACTTCGGTTGTGACTTGCGATTGTAAACCCGTTTCAAAGCACAATCCATCATGCTATAATCTTTCCCGCCGGAAAAACAACGAGTGGTCAAAGAAATTCATTGTTTTTGCAGGATTGCGTCCGTCCAGAAGATATTATACATGTAGCGTTGCTTATGAAGCGGGGGCTTTACTTTTCGATTATGTCAATTTGAATTTGTTGTAATATTGATATTATTAAAGTTCTCAAATATCTCCAAATTTATAGGCTTACTTTGATACGTATAGTATTCAATAGTGTATACTAGTCTTATCTTATATTTACATTCAAATTCCATAGTCTGTATTGCATGAAAGCTGGATGCGGTATGTCCCGATGCACAAAACTTGCGCCCAGATAGCTACTCGCGGATCTCGAGAAGCAGTTCTACACAATATAACTATAGAGATTGAGAAATGTCCTCATAACAACAGAAGCCTTGATTGTTTAGTGCCGTAACATTACACGATTGGGTCAATTGTGTGATTAGTAGTTGCTACACAGCAAGTAATGCAGTGCAGTAGGTCATCTGGTTAAATTTCATTTAAATATCGATTGACTGATCACAAGTTCGCTGTAGCAAATTAGGAAGTCGTCAATCACGATAGGGTATTCATTTCCGTCACCAATTATATAACATGGGTGTCACTTATTGTCAGAATCAGTGGAGTAATACGTAGAAACCCAACATACGGCCTGGTGCCTGTATATCATGAGTAGTATAGTAAGAGCATTTCGACGCAACAACCCCCCACTGCGCATGCGTGTGACGTCACAGCGACCTGTTTTGGGGCGGTATTGGGGGTGTGTGCGCAGGAGTGTTGTGCGCAGGTATGACGTCACTTCCGGTTTGGGTAAATGGGGCGTGACCTTGGGGGCATGTATTTCTCCGCGGTGATGCGGTCTGGCGGTGATGCGGTCTGCCTCCGCGGACCGAAAGTAGTCCCAAACCCGTGGGTTTTCGTAGAAGTGTTCGGCAATCTGTAGGGACCGCTAGTGGACCGATGGGGTCGAGTGAGGTATCAAAGTGAAGCATTCGTGAAGGGGCATTTGATGGGCTGGGTGTGGGGTTGAACTAGCGTCATTCTGCGCATGCGCGGTGGTCCAAGGGTATGGAAATAGACGTTTCGGGAGCTAGGGGAGTTACTACTGGTCCAGTGGGGTCGAGTGAGGTATCAAAGTGAAGCTTAGGTGAGGGGGCATCTGATGGGCTGGGTGTGGGGTTGAACTAGCGTCATTCTGCGCATGCGCGGTGGCCCAAGGGTATGGACATAGACATTTTGGAGCTAGGGGAGCCAATAATGGTCCGATGGGGTCGAGTGAGGTATCCAAGTGAAGCCTAGGTGAAGGGGCATCTGACTGGACTAGTGCCTCGAGCGTTGTCACCATTCTGCGCATGCGCAGACAGGGAATTGTGGGAAAAGGGTATGGTAATAGACGTGTTGGGAGCTAGGGGAGCCACTACTGGTCCGATGGGGTCGAGTGAGGTATCCATGTGAAGCATTCGTGAAGGGGCATCTAATGGTCTGGGTGTGGGGTTGAACTAGCGGCATTCTGCGCATGCGCGGTGGTCCCAGGGTATGGACATAGACGTTTTGGGAGCTAGGGGAGTCCCTAATGGTCCAATGGAGTTGTATGAGGTATCCATGTGAAGCATTCGTGAAAGGGCATCTGATGGGCTGGGTGTGGGGTTGAAATAGGGTCATTCTGCGCATGCGCGGTGGCCCAAGGGTATGGAAATAGACGTTTTGAGAGCTATTGGAGTCCCTAATGGGCCGATGGAGTTGAGTGAGGTATCAAAGTGAAGCCTAGGTGAGGGGGCATCCGATGGGCTGGGTGGGTGCATGTAAAATTTTTCCTGAAAAAAAAAAAACGGAACACGGACTTTATCGAAAAATCCGGGAAAATGCCTATATGGGGTATGGGGGTATATAGGTCGCCGGGCTTAACGGGGCTTGCCTATCAATAGAGTTATCTCCCCTAGTTCCAGGGTGGGTGTATGTAAAATTTTTCCTGAAAAAATACGGAACACGGACTTTATTGTAAATTACGTGAAAATGCCTATATGGGGTATGGGGGGTATAGGACCATCCTGGGAAACCTACTTCTAGACATTTGCGGTATAGGTTGTGGGGTCTCGTTTTCTTAGTCTCGTCATTTAGAACATGATAGGAAGTGTCCCGGAGCGAATCGGTGAAATTTTTGAAAAAGTACGATATAGCCCCATATAGTCCCATACTGGGATATAGGATCAATGTTTGTCCCCCTGGGAAACCTACTTCTATACATTTGCGGTAGGGTTGTTTGGATTTGTTTTTCACGTCTCGTCATTTAGAACACGATAGGAAGTGTCCCGGAGCGAAACGGTTAAATTTTTGAAAAAAGTCACCGAGGCCTGGGTAGGCCCATAGGCCTATACTGCATGGCTATGGGTGTATAGGGCCATACGGGGTGGACATGTTGGAGTCTAGCGGGGTTTCTCATGGTCCAATGGGGTCGAGTGAGGTATCAAAGTGAAGCATTCGTGAAGGGGCATCTGATGGGCTGGGTGTGGGGTTGACATATCGGCCTTCTGCGCATGCGCGGTGGCCCAAGGGTATGAAAATAGCCGTTTTGGAGCTAGGGGAGCCCCTAATGGTCCAATGGGATCGAGTGAGGTATCAAAGTGAAGCATTCGTGAAGGGGCATCTGATGGACTGGGCGTGGGGTTGAAATATCGGCATTCTGCGCATGCGCGGTGACCCAAGGGTATGGAAATAGACGTTTTGGAGCTAGGGGAGCCCCTAATGGTCCAATGGGGTCGAGTGAGGTATCAAAGTGAAGCATTCGTGAAGGGGCATCTAATGGGCTGGGTGTGGGGTTGAAATATCGGCATTCTGCGCATGCGCGGTGGCCCAAGGGTATGAAAATAGCCGTTTTGGTATCTAGGGTAGCCCCTAATGGTCCAATGGGGTCGAGTGAGGTATCAAAGTGAAGCATTCGTGAAGGGGCATCTGATGGGTTGGGTGTGCGGTAGGAATATCATTCTGCGCATGCGCAGACGCAATGCGGAGCTCTCGTCCAATCAGAAGCGAGTATTTCAAATCCGTCACAGAGCTCTCAGCCAATCAGAAGCGAGTATTTTGACCCGGTGCATTATGGGCCATATCCAAGATGGCGGCACGTATGTTCAAGATGGCGGCACATCCGGTGTCGAAAACTGGCCATTTCGCCGGGATGTGGTCACCTAGTGTCGAAAACTGGACCTTGTATGGGTCCTGCTAGACGTTTTGGAGCTAGGGGAGCCCCTAATGGGCCGATGGAGTTGTATGAGGTATCAAAGTGAAGTATATTTCAAGCATGGGTGGATGGATGTAAAATTTTTCCTGAAAAAATACGGAACACGGACTTTATTTTAAATTACGTGAAAATGCCTATATGGTGTATGGGGGGTATAGGACCATCCTGGGAAACCTACTTCTCGACATTTGCGGTATAGGTTGTGGGGTCTCGTTTTCTTAGTCTCGTCAAGACAAACGTGATAGGAAGTGTCCCGCAGCGAATCGGTGAAATTTTTGAAAAAGTACGATATAGCCCCATATAGTCCCATACTGGGGGTATAGGATCAATGTTTGTCCCCTGGGAAACGTACTTCTATACATTTGCGGTAGGGTTGTGGGGTCTCGTTTTACTCGTCTCGTCATTTAGAACATGATAGGAAGTGTCCCGGAGCGAATCGGTGAAATTTTTGAAAAAAGTCACCGAGACCCATATAGATCCATATAGTCCCATACTGGGGTATAGGATCAATGTTTGTCTCCCTGGGAAACCTACTTCTATACATTTGCGGTAGGGTTGTTTGGATTTGTTTTTCACGTCTCGTCATTTAGAACACGATAGGAAGTGTCCCGGAGCGAATCGGTGAAATTTTTGAAAAAAGTCACCGAGGCCTGGGTAGGCCCATAGGCCTATACTGCATGGCTATGGGTGTATAGGGCCATACGGGGTGGACATGTTGGAGTCTAGGTGAGTCCCTAATGGTCCAATGGGGTCGAGTGAGGTCTTATTTTGAAGCTCTCGTGGAGGAGCACTTGACTACACTAATGGTTCGTCCGTGTTCAATAGTCTGCGCATGCGCAGCCTGGCCCGTAGTATAGAAAGTAGGCATTTTGGGGGGTATGTGGGTGTGTGTTTGGGTTAGAGATGGGCTATTCACGATTCGAATGGGTCGTGTGAGGTATCAATGTGAAGCTTGTGTGGGTAGAGTCAGAATGGCGTGTTTTTAAATGCAAGTCGCGTCATTCTGCGCATGCGCAGTCTGGCCGTAGTAGAGAAATCAGGCATTTTGGGGGGGTATGTGGGTGTGTGTTTGGGGTAGAGATGGACCGCTATGGGTCCGAATGGGTCGTGGAAGGTGTCAAAGTGAAGCTTGTGTGGGTTAGAGTCAGAATGGTGTGTTTTTAAGTGCAAGTCGCGTTAATCTGCGCATGCGCAGTTGGTTGTAGTAAGTAAAGTGACCATTTTGGGGCAGTACATGAAGGTATTTGGGGTCGACATGAACTATTCACGGTTCGAATGCGTCCTGGAATGTGTCATCTTGTAGCTCTCGGGGTGTAGACCCCGATTTGAGGTCTGTTCACGTCACCTGTGACGTCATCGGTGACCTCATCAGTACGAGTAGTAAGTAAAGTGGGTATTTTGGGGCAGTGAAAGGAAGGTATTTGGTGTAGAGATGGACCATCCTTGGTCCGAATGCGTCCTGGGAGGTGTCATTTTGTAGCTCTCAGGGTGTATACCCCGATTTGGGGGCTGTTCACAGCATCTGTGACGTCATTGGTGACGTCATCAGTACGAGTAGTAGCGAAAGTGAGCATTTTGGGGCAGTGAAGGAAGGTATTTGGGGTAGAGATGGACCATCCTTGGTCCGAATGCGT
The DNA here is from genome assembly GCA_036873755.1 of Hanleya hanleyi. NCBI lineage: Eukaryota > Metazoa > Mollusca > Polyplacophora > Lepidopleurida > Hanleyidae > Hanleya > Hanleya hanleyi. Next base: position 26,772 of record JAVTVY010054284.1, read on the forward strand.
CGTGTGGGGTGTCATCTTGTAGTTTTCGGCGTGCAGACCTCGATTTGAGGCATGTTCGCGTCATCTGTGACGTCATTGGTGACGTCATCAGTAGGAGTAGTAGCGAAAGTGAGCATTTTGGGGCAGTGAAAGGAGGTATTTGGTGTAGAGATGGACCATCCGTGGTCCAAATGGACCGTGTGAGGTGTCATCTTGTAGCAACGCCCACCAACACCATTCTTAATGCTTCAACGCCCTGGTGAAATAGATCAGAAGCTCTGATATTCCATGGAATTGTCACTAATTCTTCGAAATGCAGTGATGCCCGTCAACGCTCGTCGTTACACCTTAACACTCTAACATAACGCCATGATATAGACCGGAGAGAGAACAACAACAGCAACAACAACAAGGATGACACATGAGAGAACAACAACAACAAGAAGTTTTTTTCATATAGTTTATTCTCCCCAATGTTACATCATACCCACGCTGGGGGAGCCGCGTTGGGTATATTTACAATTCAAGAAGATTCTTATCCAATCAGAGGCCACCATTTGCATGTTTCATATTCGTTCCTGTCCGTTAGATGTATTCTTGTCCAATCAGAAGTCTCCATTTCAGAAAGTGCCATCTGAACCGTTTATTCTAATCATCGTCGGGCAGGCCAGGATACCGTTGAGGCAACATATCCTCAGATAGTTGTTTGCGCATTCTGAGTATCTATCAGTGCATGGGTGAATACTTTCATCCGATGGGGGTGGTGGTCAGTTTAACCACGAAGAACGTAACATTGGTCAATATCTCCATTATCCACTTGGTGTTACAATTCAAGAAGACTTGTCCAATCAGAGGCCACCATTTGCATCTGTCATATTCGTTCCTGTCCGTTAGATGTATTCTTGTCCAATCAGAAGTCTCCATTCCAGAAAGTTCCATCTTCGGCCATGTTCGCTTTGAACCGTTTATTCTAACCATCGTCGGGCAGCCCAGGAAACCGTTGAGGCAACATATCCTCAGATACATGTTTGTGCATTCTGAGTATCTATCAGTGCATGGGTGAATACATTCACCCGATGGGAATATTCCGTAGTTTGGTCACGAAGAACGTAACATTGGTGACCCTCTCCACTGTCCACTTGGTGTTGGGGCGTTGTTGTTGGGCCCATTTCAAGGGATCCACGGTGTCCAGTTTCTCCAGCATCGTCTGTAGCGACACTCGGTTAATGATGGTAAACGGTTGGTCAAATACCCCGATGTTACTGCTCGGGTAAAAGTATCGGACTTGGTCTGTCTCCTTATGCCGCAGCACATAACCAAACGCCAGATTTAATTTGAAGGACGTAGCTTGGTCATTGAAAATGGCTTCCATGTAGCTGCGTAGACGGGCGAGGTCGGTCAGTCGAAAATTGTAGATATCTTGAATAGGGCGATGACGGTAGAAACAGTGCCGTATCATGGACCAGTGGCGCCGATAAATGTCACTCACTGGCTGGGCGTCCTGTAAGAGATCGCTAGGAACATTTATGGGCTCGTCCAGAAAATGTTCGATGTTGTCAGGCGTATGACATTTACTCTGGAAGATTTATTTAACAATCACAAAAAGTTTCTCAGGGAAAGAGGTATTTGTCTTCCAACCAATCATAACGACATACCAAAAATATACTGGACTCCCAAAATGCATAAATCACCATACAAAGCTAGATTCATAGCTGGTTCTAGAAGCTACCACCAAGCTTCTTTCAACCCTATTAGCGAGGGGCCCTTCAGGAGGTAAAAGCATTTTGGGAAAGGTATTGCGCCACTATTTCTAAGAACTCTGGCGTTGAATGTATGTGGATATTGAAAAACTCAAAATGTCTTACGGAAGAACTTGATGCTAAAGGTCACATACCGTACAGACATGTATCCACATGGGATTTCTCGACTCTCTATACTACAATCCCTCATCAGGACCTTATTGACCGTATAAGTTCATTAATAGTATCTGTGTTCAAGAAAACTGATCGTAGATATATTAATGTCGGAAGCCATAAAGCATTCTTTAGCTCAACTACATACAAGAGATATCATTCATGGGATGTTTCTTTGTTTATAGAGTTGCTTGAATTTCTCATTAAAAATATCTATGTGAAATTTGGCAACACAATATATCAGCAGCATATAGGTATTCCAATGGGTACTAATTGTGCACCCCTGTTGGCTGACCTGTATCTGTTCTCTTATGAATATGACTATATGCAGGCGCTTTCAAAAACCGATCCATTCAAAGCCGGTTCCTTCTCATTCACCAAACGCTATATAGACGATCTTCTCGCTGTGGATAATCGCTATATAAATGACGCAGTGAAGGATATATATCCACCTTCACTGGATTTGAAGGAAACTACAGATAGCCCTACAGGCACATCTTATTTAGATCTCTATCTCTATAAAAATGAAACGGGCATTCTCTCGTCGACTTTATGACAAAAGAGATGATTACAATTTCGACATCGTAAACTATCCCTTTCTGGATAGTAATATTCCAGTGGGACCTGCATATGGCGTATACATATCTCGCCTAGTAGCATTTGCTAGATCCTGTGTTAAATGTGATGATTTTAATCAACGTCACAAAACATTGTTGCAGAAACTTATAAAACAGGGCTATTCCACCAAGCGCCTCCACTCAAAGTTTCTCAAATTTGGCGATACATATCGCATGCTGATAGCAAAATACGAACGTAGCGTGCAAGATCTATGGCGCTACGTTTGTAGCTTTAATGTCTAATTCCGCTGCAACTTAGGGCTAACAGGGGGCCGTATGAACCCATGCACTTCAAGATCCTCATGGTACTCATATGAACAGTCACAATCAAAGCGTGACTGAGATACATCATTCTTTAGATGACGACTTTACAACGAATATTATGGATTAAAGAATACTGATCAGCGATACGAATTTGATATTTTTGGAACATCTTGATGTCTTGACGGCATCATTGAAATCTTGCATGAAACAAGCTTATGTTTATGTATACTATGATTGTCCTTTTGAATTTGGTGCTAATACTGTTATATGGAACATGGAATAGGTCTTTGGATTATGGACGCGGATATTCTCTAATGGACGACGGATGGATTATGAATGACGGATAGACGCTTGTATCGAGAAACCGCTGTAACGGAGGGGTCCGGCTGGATATCCAGGCCCTCCTGGACCGTGGGTATAAGCAGGCTCTTCGTCATCGCATCACCAGTGGCGTTCGTCTCTCCGGGTTCATCTTCACTGGGTCTGACCTTCCGCGGCTCCTCTTTAGTGAAAAGTTGTCGCCCAAACCGTAGAGACAGGGCATGCATCAAACGTTGGTGCTGTCTAAACCGACTGGGTCGTTTGAAGAGTCGACCACAATCATTACATAGTACCGTCGCACCCGCGTGGAGTACCCTCTCATGACGCAGTAAATGATCCTTCCGATTGAATGACCGTGCACAGATTATACAAGTATACCGGGCATCGTTGTGGATGGAGGCCTCGTGGCGTCGTAACTTATCTAGACGAGTAAACAGCTTCTGGCAAGTTGTGCAAGTGAACATCTTGGTAGTTGACAGAGTGT
>JAVTVY010054285.1:0-31062 GCA_036873755.1 Hanleya hanleyi
AATACAATGCTCCACACGCGGCATTACTGGGGGACGCACCGAGATTTGTGTCTGCAGCAACACAATCCTCAACACACGGCATTACTGGGAGACGCACCGAGAGTTCTGCCTGCAGCCATATAGTGCCCCACAGACGGCATTACTGCGAGACGCACCGAGATTTTTCTCTGCAGCAACACAATGCCCAACACACGGCATTACTGGGAGACGCACCGAGATTTGTCTCTGCAGCAATACAATGCTACACACACGGCATTACTGGGAGACGCACCGAGATTCGTCTCTGCAGCAATACAATGCCCAACACACGGCATTCCTGGGAGACGCACCGATATTTTTCTCTGCAGCAATACAATGCTACACACACGGCATTACTGGGAGACGCACCGAGATTCGTCTCTGCAGCAATACAATGCTAAACACACGGCATTACTGGGAGACGCACCGGAATTTGTGTCTGCAGCAATACAATGCTCCACACACGGCATTACTGGGAGACGCACCGAGATTTGTGTCTGCAGCAACACAATGCCCAACACACGGCATTACTGGGAGACGCACCGAGATTTCTGCCTGCAGCCATATAGTGCCCCACAGACGGCATTACTGCGAGACGCACCGAGATTTTTCTCTGCAGCAATACAATGCCCAACACACGGCATTACTGGGAGACGCACCGAGATTTGTGTCTGCAGCAACACAATGCTCAACACACGGCATTACTGAGAGACGCACCGAGATTCGTATCTGCAGCAATACAATGCTAAACACACGGCATTACTGGGAGACGCACCGGGATTTGTGTCTGCAGTAATACAATGCTCCACATATGGCATTACTGGGAGACGCACCGACATTTCTGCCTGCAGCCATATAGTGCCTCACAGACGGCATTACTGGGAGACGCACCGAGATTTGTGTCTGCAGCAACACAATGCTCAACACACGGCATTACTGGGAGACGCACCGAGATTCGTCTCTGCAGCAATACAATGCTAAACACACGGCATTACTGGGAGACGCACCGGGATTTGTGTCTGCAGCAATACAATGCTCCACATATGGCATTACTGGGAGACGCACCGACATTTCTGCCTGCAGCCATATAGTGCCTCACAGACGGCATTACTGGGAGACGCCCCGAGATTTCTGCCTGCAGCCATATAGTGCCCCACAGACGGGATTACTGCGAGACGCACCGAGATTTTTCTCTGCAGCAATACAATGCCCAACACACGGCATTACTGGGAGACGCACCGAGATTTGTGTCTGCAGCAACACAATCCTCAACACACGGCATTACTGGGAGACGCACCGAGATTTCTGTCTGCAGCTATATACTGCCCGTCATACGGCATTACTGGGAGACGCACCAAGATTGGTATCTGCAGCAATACAATGCTCCACACACGGCATTACTGGGAGACGCACAGAGATTCGTCTCTGCAGCAATACAGTGCTCAACACACGGCATTACTGGGAGACGCACAAATATTTTTCTCTGCAGCAATACAATGCTACACACACGGCATTACTGGGAGACGCACCGAGATTCGTCTCTGCAGCAATACAATGCTAAACACACGGCATTACTGGGAGACGCACCGAGATTTGTGTCTGCAGCAACACAATCCTCAACACACGGCATTACTGGGAGACGCACCGAGATTTCTGCCTGCAGCCATATAGTGCCCCACAGACGGCATTACTGCGAGACGCACCGAGATTTTTCTCTGCAGCAATACAATGCCCAACACACGGCATTACTGGGAGACGCACCGAGATTTGTGTCTGCAGCAATACAATGCTCCACACACGGCATTACTAGTAGACGCACCGAGATTCGTCTCTGCAGCAATACAATGCCCAACACACGGCATTACTGGGAGACGCACCGAGATTTGTGTCTGCAGCAATACAATGCTCCACACACGGCATTACTAGTAGACGCACCGAGATTCGTCTCTGCAGCAATACAATGCTAAACACACGGCATTACTGGGAGACGCACCGGGATTTGTGTCTGCAGCAATACAATGCTCCACACACGGCATTACTGGGAGACGCACCGAGATTCGTGTCTGCAGCAATACAATGCTAAACACACGGCATTACTGGGAGACGCACCGGGATTTGTGTCTGCAGCAATACAATGCTCAACATACGGCATTACTGGGAGACGCACCGAGATTTCTGTATGCAGCCATATACTGCCCGACATACGGCATTACTGGGAGACGCACCAAGATTGGTATCTGCAGCAATACAATGCTCCACACACGGCATTACTGGGAGACGCACCGAGATTTGTGTCTGCAGCAACACAATGCTCCACACACGGCATTACTGGGAGACGCACCAAGATTGGTCTCTGCAGCAATACAATGCCCCACACACGGCATTACTGGGAGACGCACCGAGATTTGTGTCTGCAGCAACACAATGCTCAAACACACGGCATTACTGGGAGACGCACCGAGATTCGTCTCTGCAGCAATACAATGCTCCACACACGGCATTACTGGGAGACGCACCGAGATTTGTCTCTGCAGCAATACAATACTCAACACACGGCATTACTGGGAGACGCACCGAAATTTGTGTGTGCAGCAATACAATGCTCAACACACGGCATTACTGGGAGACGCACCAAGATTCGTCTCTGCAGCAATACAATGCCCAACATACGGCATTACTGCGAGACGCACCGAGATTTGTCTCTGCAGCAATACAATGCTCAACACACGGCATTACTGGGAGACGCACCGAGATTTGTCTCTGCAGCAATACAATGCTCCACACACGGCATTACTGGGAGACGCACCGAGATTTGTCTCTGCAGCAATACAATGCTCAACACACGGCATTACTGGGAGACGCACCGAGATTTCTGTGTGCAGCAATACAATGCCCAACATACGGCATTACTGCGAGACGCACCGAGATTTGTGTCTGCAGCAATACAATGCCCAACATACGGCATTACTGGGAGACGCGCCAAGATTGGTATCTGCAGCAATACAATGCTCCACACACGGCATTACTGGGAGACGCACCGAGATTTGTGTCTGCATCAACACAATGCTCAACACACGGCATTACTGGGAGACGCACCGAGATTTCTGCCTGCAGCCATATAGTGCCCCACAGACGGCATTACTGTGAGACGCACCGAGATTTTTCTCTGCAGCAATACAATGCCCAACACACGGCATTACTGGGAGACGCACCGAGATTTGTGTCTGCAGCAATACAATGCTCCACACACGGCATTACTGGGAGACGCACCAAGATTCGTCTCTGCAGCAATACAAAGCTAAACACACGGCATGACTGGGAGACGCACCGGGATTTGTGTCTGCAGCAATACAATGCTCCACACACGGCATTACTGGGAGACGCACCGAGATTCGTCTCTGCAGCAATACAATGATAAACACACGGCATTACTGGGAGACGCACCGGGATTTGTGTCTGCAGCAATACAATGCTCCACACACGGCATTACTGGGAGACGCACCGAGATTTGTATCTGCAGCAATACAATGCTCCACACACGGCATTACTGGGAGACGCACCAAGATTGGTGTCTGCTGCAATACAATGCTCCACACACGGCATTACTGGGAGACGCACCGAGATTTGTGTCTGCAGCAACACAATGCTCAACACACGGCATTACTGGGAGACGCACCGAGATTTGTCTCTGCAGCAATACAATGCTCCACACAAGGCATTACTGGGAGACGCACCAAGATTGGTCTCTGCAGCAATACAATGCTCCACACACGGCATTACTGGGAGACGCACCGAGATTTGTGTCTGCAGCAACACAATGCTCAACACACGGCATTACTGGGAGACGCACCGAGATTTCTGCCTGCAGCCATATAGTGCCCCACAGACGGCATTACTGGGAGACGCACCGAGATTTTTCTCTACAGCAATACAATGCCCAACACACGGCATTACTGGGAGACGCACCGAGATTTGTGTCTGCAGCAATACAATGCTCCACACACGGCATTACTGGGAGACGCACCGAGATTCGTCTCTGCAGCAATACAATGCTAAACACACGGCATTACTGGGAGACGCACCGAGATTTGTGTCTGCAGCAATACAATGCTCCACACACGGCATTACTGGGAGACGCACCGAGATTCGTCTCTGCAGCAATACAATGCTAAACACACGGCATTACTGGGAGACGCACCGGGATTCGTGTCTGCAGCAATACAATGCTCAACACACGGCATTACTGGGAGACGCACCGAGATTTCTGTCTGCAGCCATATACTGCCCGACATACGGCATTACTGGGAGACGCACCAAGATTGGTATCTGCAGCAATACAATGCTCCACACACGGCATTACTGGGAGACGCACCGAGATTTGTGTCTGCAGCAACACAATGCTCAACACACGGCATTACTGGGAGACGCACCGAGATTTGTGTCTGCAGCAATACAATGCTCCACATATGGCATTACTGGGACACGCACCGAGATTGGTCTCTGCAGCAATACAATGCTCCACACACGGCATTACTGGGAGACGCACCGAGATTGGTCTCTGCAGCAACACAATGCCCAACACACGGCATTACTGGGAGACGCACCGAGATTGGTCTCTGCAGCAATACAATGCTACACACACGGCATTACTGGGAGACGCACCGAGATTCGTGTCTGCAGCAATACAATGCTAAACACACGGCATTACTGGGAGACGCACCGAGATTTCTGTCTGCAGCCATATACTGCCCCACAGACGGCATTACTGGGAGACGCACCAAGATTCGTATCTGCAGCAATACAATGCCCAACATACGGCATTACTGCGAGACGCACCGAGATTTGTGTCTGCAGCAATACAATGCCCAACATACGGCATTACTGGGAGACGCGCCAAGATTGGTATCTGCAGCAATACAATGCTCCACACACGGCATTACTGGGAGACGCACCGAGATTTGTGTCTGCATCAACACAATGCTCAACACACGGCATTACTGGGAGACGCACCGAGATTTCTGCCTGCAGCCATATAGTGCCCCACAGACGGCATTACTGTGAGACGCACCGAGATTTTTCTCTGCAGCAATACAATGCCCAACACACGGCATTACTGGGAGACGCACCGAGATTTGTGTCTGCAGCAATACAATGCTCCACACACGGCATTACTGGGAGACGCACCAAGATTCGTCTCTGCAGCAATACAAAGCTAAACACACGGCATGACTGGGAGACGCACCGGGATTTGTGTCTGCAGCAATACAATGCTCCACACACGGCATTACTGGGAGACGCACCGAGATTCGTCTCTGCAGCAATACAATGCTAAACACACGGCATTACTTGGAGACGCACCGGGATTCGTGTCTGCAGCAATACAATGCTCAACATACGGCATTACTGGGAGACGCACCGAGATTTCTGTCTGCAGCCATATACTGCCCGACATACGGCATTACTGGGAGACGCACCAAGATTGGTATCTGCAGCAATACAATGCTCCACACACGGCATTACTGGGAGACGCACCGAGATTTGTGTCTGCAGCAACACAATGCTCAACACACGGCATTACTGGGAGACGCACCGAGATTTGTCTGCAGCAATACAATGCTCCACACACGGCATTACTGGGAGACGCACCAAGATTGGTCTCTGCAGCAATACAATGCTCCACACACGGCATTACTGGGAGACGCACCGAGATTTGTGTCTGCAGCAACACAATGCTCAACACACGGCATTACTCGGAGACGCACCGAGATTTCTGCCTGCAGCCATATAGTGCCCCACAGACGGCATTACTGCGAGACGCACCGAGATTTTTCTCTGCAGCAATACAATGCCTAACACACGGCATTACTGGGAGACGCACCGAGATTTGTGTCTGCAGCAATACAATGCTCCACACACGGCATTACTGGGAGACGCACCGAGATTCGTCTCTGCAGCAATACAATGCTAAACACACCGCATTACTGGGAGACGCACCGGGATTTGTGTCTGCAGCAATACAATGCTCCACACACGGCATTACTGGGAGACGCACCGAGATTCGTCTCTGCAGCAATACAATGCTAAACACACGGCATTACTGGGAGACGCACCGGGATTTGTGTCTGCAGCAATACAATGCTCAACATACGGCATTACTGGGAGACGCACCGAGATTTCTGTCTGCAGCCATATACTGCCCGACATACGGCATTACTGGGAGACGCACCAAGATTGGTATCTGCAGCAATACAATGCTCCACACACGGCATTACTGGGAGACGCACCGAGATTTGTGCCTGCAGCAACACAATGCTCCACACACGGCATTACTGGGAGACGCACCAAGATTGGTCTCTGCAGCAATACAATGCTCCACACACGGCATTACTGGGAGACGCACCGAGATTTGTGTCTGCAGCAACACAATGCTCCACACACGGCATTACTGGGAGACGCACCGAGATTCGTCTCTGCAGCAATACAATGCCCACATACGGCATTACTGCGAGACGCACCGAGATTTGTCTCTGCAGCAATACAATGCTCCACACACGGCATTACTGGGAGACGCACCGAGATTCGTCTCTGCAGCAATACAATGCTAAACACACGGCATTACTGGGAGACGCACCGGGATTTGTGTCTGCAGCAATACAATGCTAAACATACGGCATTACTGGGAGACGCACCGAGATTTCTGTCTGCAGCCATATACTGCCCCACAGACGGCATTACTGGGAGACGCACCAAGATTCGTGTCTGCAGCAATACAATGCCCAACATACGGCATTACTGCGAGACGCACCGAGATTTGTCTCTGCAGCAATACAATGCTCCACACACGGCATTACTGGGAGACGCACCGAGATTTGTGTCTGCAGCAACACAATGCTCAACACACGGCATTACTGCGAGACGCACCGAGATTTGTGTGTGTAGCAATACAATGATAAATTATTGGGAAAATAATTCGTGCTCAACACACGGCATTACTGCGAGACCCACCGAGATTTGTGTGTGCAGCAATACAATGATAAATTATTGGGAAAATAATTCGCGCTAAATACATGTATTGTGTGCCATTTATGTGTTACTAGAAATTACAATAAGCAAATAGAAAAACAACAACAGCACGCTAACTTATGGCATTTGAAAAAAATGATCCTATTTTATGTTACAGCTGTGTAAATATTATGGTCGCAGTTTGAATAGGCGAAAAGTACTGTGCAGAGTTGTGTCCCTTGATTACTGCGAGGCGCACTCCTGGGAGACGCACCGCTACTGCCAGACGCACCGGCTGCGGCGCTGCAGTTATCCCCTTCTCGAATTTCTGCCCGATTTGTCGTCGTTTGGCCACAGGTGCAACTTGAATCCATCTCCATTCGTGTTGCTACATCCTCCAACAACACACCGACGAGGTATGATGCCTCCAAAGTACGAGAATACAGTCGAAAAATATTGGAGCAGATTTGACTGGTTTACGTATGCTAATGCTAATGCTATGGCGGACTGGTTCACTCTGTGACGTCATGGGTCAAAGGTCACCGCTTTGACAGGCTCTTGGTAGGAACGCGTTTAAATCGCCAAATTCACCGTTTTAAAGTTCGGAGATCGGGGAAAAAACTATATAGTCGATTTCTTACAGTATCAAGGTATATACTAACGTCAACATAGGTCCGGTGATAACATTCCCCTTTAACTAACACCAATAAATGGTGTTGAAACCGGCTCAATACCATTTTTTAGTGTTGACCGACGAGTGCGGATGCTGACTCAACACCGAATAACGGAGTTAACTAACACCAAATAACGGTGTTAACTAACACCAATAAATGGCGTTGGGGTAATATGGTGTAGGGCCTAACTCAACACTGTTTTTTGGTGTTGAAGTCAACACCAATTTTTAGTGTTAATTAACACCATTTTTCTGACTATTCATTATACGACCAACTGGTTGCCAGGATGACACATGTCTAAAGATTTCTCACCAATTTGTTCCAACGTCAAGTCTCTAAAGTTCAGCAGAATCCCTGACTGTGTATGGGAAGCTATATATTTACTTCGAGTTAATAATGGCCACCATATCTCCTTAATATATGTATAGCATTCTCTGGAATAACCTGGTCGAGGACAGTGAGAACGTATGTCGCTTATTATAGCACGTAACGTCTCCATCGTTACATCTCTCTGGATCTTTAAGATGTTACAAAACCTGGAGTGTCCATTCAGTTTTCGGTATACATCATCCGAACGCATGACACGATCATACGTAGAAACTTCTGCTCGTAGCCATGCGGTAACGGGTGCTATCTGAGTGTAATAGGGCGTTTCCCAAATGGTCACATCCGACTGGTCCCGTTACATCCGACATCGGTGCAATCACATTCATACAACGAAGACACACCTCCAGAAAGCGATCGATTGAAATGATTCCATGGTGGGCCTCGAAGTGCCCCCATCACAAAATAAAAAGCATATCATTTTCCTGTGGTCTGCCGCCGATTTTATTTTGTTTTCAAATATGTTAGGTCGTTTGTAATATGATTTTTCTTAAGATAAACAAAGAAGCATGCTCCACTAGAGTGAGAAATAAAATAGCTAATTTGCACAACTTCGTTTTGGTCTCGCGTAGACTCCCCGTCTTGCGCCTCGTGAAACTGACATATCTGCATGTCTGAGAAATATTTGAATACAGATAATTTCATTGGCTCGTTTAAATGGGGCCGACATTTGACCTCATGCTTTGGGAACAACTTTCGAACTGGATTATCTCCCTCTAGATAAATGGCGCCGTGTGAAATACATGCCGAATCACAGCGACAATCTAAGGGTAGTGTTAAGTGAAACGTGAAATGCCCTTAGCAAGCTAAGATGTCGGTATATAGCATTGATGTATTTGTACAATGACATTGGGTGTAAATCTTCTCAGCTTATCAAATGACTGTTTCTGCTGCAGCTTTTGTCATATTATGATTGAAGACAGTACAGTATAACAGCTTCAATTAATAGAACAAGTAGTAGTTCTGCTTATCAACAACGATGACTGATCGGCGTGAATCGTTATGGAAATATTATTATCAGGACGGATAATTTGCAAAACTACATTATATCAAGAACTACGAAACATGGACTTCAAAGCTTCAGATATCAGGCTTCTAAAATTTGGAATGATTTGCCTGACAATGCCAGAACAGAAACTTCATTTAGTGATTTTAAAAGTATTCTGAAGATTTGGTGTGAAAATAAATGTAGGTGTACAATGTGCCAAAAGTGAAGTCTAGCCTCGAAGAGTACTGTGATATTTCTAAAAGCTCAGCTTATACGTCATAATCTGTAATCTTATCTAATTTGTATATAATTAATATATTTAATATTTAACGTGCTGTGCAATGTAGCTATCGGTAATGACATATATATGTAACTTATAGTTTTATAAAAGGGAAAAATACGTACATAAATTGTAAATGAGTTTTAAGCACAATGTCAATTTTATTGTCTGTATGATATTCACGATTGTTTTTTTATTGCATGTTGTTTTCGTTTAAGTCGGTATAAAAAGCTCAATAGAGCTTATGTTGTATATTTCGCAAACAAACCGACGTTAAATAAAGTTTATCTTATCTTATCTTATCATAGGATTTCTCTCAAAATGAGACCATTGATGAATGACTTATCTTGAAGGAGGTCTATTGTTACCTCGTATATCGCGTATTTGAGATTATACATTCTAATGGAATAATAGATCGACAGAGTATCTTAATCATAACCCGATCCAGATGATCTGTTTATATCCAGGTATGTTTTTCGAAGACATGAACACAGCAAGATATTAATGTAATTAAAGGGTGATCGCGTTAATGCCTTCCATCTTCGTTGTCTGTGGCAGATCCTTGCCTTGACCTGGGATGTTCGAAGAATGCTCGATGTGTCAAACATGGCGACATGGTGTCCTGTCAGTGTAACCATGGTTACAGAGGAGATGGTCACGTGTGCACAAGTATGTTCATACTTAAAAAAAACCAATTTCCAAAATGAACCATTTATACGAAATTATTACAAAATATTAAACATAGAAATCGAATAAATGTTTCATCAAGATTAGTGATGGGCGTCGATGTATGAGTTTCGTTCCATACTGAATGCCTACTTTTTACAGAAAAGTATCTCTGCTCTGTTCAAATATTCCAGAGATCTTTAACAGAAATCCTCCTCAGTTTTGAATATAGTCATTTTGCATGACCTTTGTTACAGAGATAGAGTGCGGCATCCTCCAATCCGTGGCCAATGGTAACTTCTCCGTCAATGGTGAATACTTGTACGAGTCAAACGTTACATTCCGTTGTGATACTGGCTTCTCCCTCGTTGGACCGGCGGACATTGTTTGTGAATACAGCGGACACTGGAACAGCGCGCCACCACGCTGTCTAAGTAGGTCTATGGTCGTATATAATTATAATTATAATCTTGATAATTAATTCGAAAACCAGACACACAGGACTGTCATCAAAGAATATTGTCCGCCTAATTTCCTGCTAATATTCCTATCTTCATGATTTGATTTATACCGATGTCTGCTTTTGTTTGTTTGTACCGTATAATAATGTCATGGTAGTTGATATCATGGGGGAATACGTTCGCGTGGGTTTTGATGAACGCTATATTTCACATTATAAAGCTACTCTCTGGAAGTTTTGTCTTATTCTGGGCACAAAATGAAGTGAAGTATAGTCCACAAATGTTCATGACTTATTTTACGAAATCCTTAGCATGACTGCCCGGTTATTGGACAGGCCCTATTATTGGACACCTAGACCCAGTGGGGATATATTCTGGGAATATTACATGACAACTGTAATACAAATTTAATTTTACATTTGAGTTACAAAGACATGCTCATAAATTTCTGTTTACTCACGGAATTTGTTCACGTTAAGCCTTCATGCGGGTCGAAAATAATCTCACAAATTTGATTGAAAAAATGCGTCCGAAAATTTCCTCCAGTTTCTCAGTTTCATTCCTGATTGCAGGTATGATTAAATCCAACGAAATTTGGCTGAAAATGTTCCCACAAATATAGAGAATCTTCATTCTGAATCTCAGTGTGCAAAGCGACCGGCATTTGGCAGACGATGTATATTTCTCCCCGCCACTCTGTCTAAAAATAGAACAATTCCAGGGAGCAGCCAGTTTACGATAGCATGACATGTGGCTCACACTGGCAATAGCACTGATTTGACAGCCAAGGACAACGGCCACTCTCAAAAACTGCAAATTGGGACTGGTTGAATCTTCGACGCTCATTCCAAAACTCATTTGTGGGCTACAGTGCTGATTCATGTTTAAATATTCTTGGAGGTTTACTAAAGACTGTGGGACAAACAATCTGACAGTAAGTTGATTAGTTTCAAATAAATCCATCACTGAAAAAGTGTCCAATAACTGGGCGCAAACTTGCATTTTCATACCATGAATGGCCCTGCGTTTCAACTATTCCCAGTCTCTCCCCGTATATTTTCTTCAATATTTTTTTTATGACGATTTACCACTAAAGATGTAGTCTTTTATCCATTGTTACTTTCTCGGCCATACGTGGTTGCATGGCCGACCTGCAGATTCTTATTCATAAAAAGTGTCCAATAACCGGGCAGTCATGCTAATACCAATACTGTGTTACATACCGCTATGACGGGTTTTGTACCATTTCTTCACGTTTGAACCTTTCAGAATTATGTACTTCCACAACTTGTGGTACAGACGCGTACTGTATACATTTCGGCTCTCTCGATAGATGCCTCTGTCAGGTCGGCTACCATGGAGATGGTACTACATGTAATGGTGAGATCTTCAACAAAAAATTACAAGGATTCATTTAATAATATAATATTTGGGTATACAGGAATCGAAAGAGTATTAAGATATATTTTTGTCATTTATAAAGTGATCGTATAACAGTATTTTCGTTATTGTGGGATTACACTATCTTAGAATAGCACAGATAGTGCTGAAAAATTGGGAGCTGTGTCATTACAATCATCAAAGGGGTGCTGTATGTTCGCTTTCAAGACTCCCGGTCTGCTACCTCCTATTTTGTGGGAGGCCCCGTTGGCCGAGTGGTTCAGATCGCCGATATACAGTGTTGACGATTAGATGCCTGACTCTGGAGTCACTGGTTCGAATCCCGCACGGGTCACTCGACCAATTTTTTAGCACTAGAATCTGTGCTATTCTAAGATAGTGTAATCTCAAAATAACGAAAGTACGCGAAAAAATAGTGCCTCTCTTCTGATTTATGTGTAAAATTAACCACAGGAAACAATACCATAATCTAGGCCTATCTAGTGTGTTGCGAAAACTGAAGCAACTGAAAGTAATATTTAAATGTAACATGGCGGCACCGAGGTTTAAAAATATATAAAATATCTCGTGTTACTATAAATAACTGAGCTATTATCTACGAATAACGTATTGTTTTAATCAGTAACAACATGTCCGAAGCTAACAGCTCCAGACAATGGGTTCATTGAACACAACGAGGGAGATCGCTTCAAGGACGCCGTCCATTTTAGCTGTGAACCAGGTTATAAGCTAACAGGTGATTCTATCATCACATGTAAGGCAGATGGACATTGGACCGGCGCTGCACCCACTTGTATAGGTACGTCAACACGTAACGTTTTGTGATATACCCTATTAAATGTTTTGTCGTAATCTACGTGAAGCTACACCAGGTGTAAGAAGGGGGTAGGTATTTTCTGTTGAAATTCCAACTTGCCATCTTCAGTACCAGTCATGGACCAGTGATTCTGATGGATAAGGTTGGGAAACGGGGATATTGCTGTTATTTTCCGTGATTGCATGGCGTAAAATGTTAGACTAGTTACCTAGTAACTTGTAAACTGATGGCATCTTGTAAACCCATGTACTTCAAGATCCTCATGTTACTCATATGAACAGTCACAATCAAAGCGTGACTGAGATACATCATTCTTTAGATGACGACTTTACAACGAATATTATGGATTAAGAATACTGATCAGCGATACGGATTTGATATTTTTGGAACATCATGATGTCTTGCCGGCATCATTGAAAACTGTTGACCGCTTCTCTCTTGCAGGAAACAAGCCTATTTTTATGTATACTATGATTGTCGTTTTGAATTTGGGGCTAATACTGTTATATGGAATATGGAATAGGTCTTTGGATTATGGACGCGGATATTCTCTAATGGACGACGGCTGAATTATGAATGACGGACTAGACGCTTGTAATCTTGTCAATATCGCTTTCTTTTGTGATACAGTGGCGCTATATATCAGGAACGTCATGTCAAGTGGGCATACAGTTGGCAGCGTCTACTGAGTCATGACTCTATGGAACGTACCGGTACTCTTTCAGCGTCACCACTATCTGACAGACTATCAGAGCAACCGGTTACGCGGTAATCAATTAAAGATATCTGGCAATGTTTTTTCACGTTGATTCCCGTTTATATCTTTAATAATGCTGAAAATTGTATAATATTTATACCATGAAGATTGCGGTATAAGACTGCATTTATTTTGCAGATCCATGTTCCCTTCTCAAATGTTCAAATGGATCGCTCTGTTTGGAGGCAAGGGATGGGAACACATGCCGCTGTAAAGACGGCTACGTTGGAGACGGAAAGCATTGCACACGTAAATTTCATTGTTCCATACAAATAAAATTATACCATTCTCCTGCACGTAGAAGTTTGAGCAGAAGCCAACATGTTCTGTTTGAACAACTTTTACGTTGGCGTAACCTTGCAAATATAGTATTATCCTCGCTGTGATTTGTGTTTGTTACACGTTTGGATACAGTTCTAGTGACATAACCTTGTCACAAAATGAAAGACATCTGTGACCCCTGGCCCAACTAAGATGAATGGAGACTATTGGCAATGGAAAAATTTTAATAGATAGCCCAGGAAAAACAACACTTCCACAGTGTGTTCCTCAACAGATCAGGATTCTAGTATATGTCCACATTTATTGCACTTTGAACAATAAAGTTAATTCAGATTGACAGAACTAGATCAATGCCAGGTCAGAGAATGTCATCATTGAACTCGATTTTAATACGATTTGGTTTGATTGTGTTCTATTCATCTAGTTATTCAGTGCCCAGAACTGACAGCACCCGTACATGGTTATAAAGACGAGAGTGACGGTCAACATTACGGTTCTACCGTCACGTTCAGCTGTCAGAAGGGGTATAATTTGACCCCCCGATCAGTCTTCACCTGTGACATCAATGGTACTTGGGGCGGAGACACACATGCGGTTTGTGAACGTATGTATTCACAGATGAAATACTACATAGCCGATGTACATGATTTTCTGAGAGTCCATTCGCGATTAATCTTTGAGCGTTTAATCCAGCGAGTAAGAGCAACCATTTAGATAATTTCAAAATTCAGTATAATCGAAAATTCGTTTCTAATAAATTCATCATAACACAGATTAACAAATGTGCCATCTTAAGTTGGACAAGGAAATGACCACTTGATGGTCCAAGTGAGTACATTCAAGGTCAAAACTGGACTAACTGATCGGCAAGCACCTATATACATTGCCCCACATAATATTTATCAATCCCGCTTTCTGCAAATGCAATATGGCGACGCAAAGGCACGCAAGGACAATCGCATATCACCCGATATACGTCTCCCCTCACATTTCCATGTCAGTACACCGTCAAGAAAAGCGTGCATACCCTGAACACTGAAATGCACACTAGTTTATAACACCTTTCGAACGTGTAAAACTGTTCAAGTTCGAAAACTAGTATGAAGAGAGATTTATTTAAAATGTGTTACTGAAGTGTTAAAATAATAAATTTTCAATAAAAACAACGAAATAGGTTGTCCACAATATCACCCAGTGTTGAATATTGGAAATTAGCGTTCATTCTTTTGAACACTTTAACGCATAATTGAACACTTGTACATGGTCCTGTGGACGCTATTTGTTCCAAATGTGTTCGTTTGTAAACATTGGTTTTCAAACATGGTGGTCAGTTTTGAACAAGCGTGTTCATATATGTTCTCCAATGTTCGGATATGAGCGTAAGTGTTCAGTTTTTAATACGTTATGATGTTTTGATTTGGACGTCAATATGAACGTTAGTGTTCCATGCCGTCCAACCCCATATTTCGGGCGTTGAGATACTTTTGCGTTGTGGAATTTTTGGTATCTTTTTTCTTTTCCTTATTGTTCAAATGCACTAGTTGATGATTCGACTTGATTATTTCAACTTATTCCAACATGCCGTCCAACCCCATATTTCGATCGTTGAGATACTTTGCGTTGTGGAATTTTTGTTATTTTTCCCCCTTTTTCTTATTGTTCAAAATGGACCAGTTGATGATTCAACTTGATTATTTCAACTTATTCCAACAACCGCTAAAATTAGTCAGAGATGAACGCTTTTACGCTTTCGATTTTTGCTGACAGTCTAGCTTCAAGTTGGACTGACAGGGTGATCAAGCTGGATGCGAGTGTGTGGTCAAATCGATTTATCACCCTAGTTGTTCATAATAACCGCCGAGGTAGTAAATTATGACTACAATGGCGGTCAGGGGAGCCCATTTGGGTGGTCGTGGCGCTGGACCACCTAAAAAGTGGTCATTTTGACCACCTTATGTCTCTCGATCAGTGTATGCCCATTTGAAGCGATTCGTGGGGTACCCTCATAAAATAATACCCTCGCGTCTATAATCGAAATGCTATATTCACGTGACACTATGACATACAGAACCAAAATCTAAGCAGACATGTAATAGAGATATATACGAGCACATGCTAATTACTCTCGAATGATTGAAACTCAGAATAAGGATGTCATTTTAATTCTATATTTCAGCACTTGTTTTGGCCACCAGCTTGTAAATTTACCGCCTATTATAACTACAACATATATATATATATATCAGTATGCATGCTTTGTGTGTTTATATCTATTCGTGGTGATGGCCTAAACAAGTGCTGAAATATAGAATATAAATCAAAATGACATCCTTATTCGGAGTCTCAATCATTCTAGTTTATGCAAAACTAATCTGTGGGACTAATGGATGCTAATTGCTCAACCTGTACATCTCATTCAGCTGTACGGTGTACGCCGTCATCGCTACCAAGACCAGATAATGGCGATGTTCAGCTATCTGATATATCTACATTCCCCGCAACGGCAACATTCACCTGTAATTCAGGATATCGCCTTATTGGGGAACAGCGCGTTACATGTGGAGCTGACGGTTTATGGAGCAATTCCCCTCCAACGTGTAAATGTAAGTATGTAGCTGGACTCGAGGTCTCCCGTCTAACACGGGGCCCTCGGTGGCCGAGTGGTCTAATTACAACACATATAAGGGGCGCTTTGTTGGTGACCGCTAGCCTCACACCGCTGAACCGGCACGGGTTCGAACCCTTCTGGTCCATGTGTGAACGTTTGTCAGTTACTTGCCGAAGGGCGGTGGTTCTCTCCGGGTACTCCGGCTTCCTCCACCAACCAAACTGACTGTCACCATATGAGTGAAACAAACTTGAGTGTGACATTAAGCCAAATTCCCTCCCTCCCTCCTCCCGTCTAACACTCATTAGGTAGCTATTGTCCATTCAAACGCCCTGACTCCAATTTACAAAACGATGTCATGAAGTATGATAAGCAACAAATTCAGTGTGAGCTATAGAAAAAAAAAACAATTGTTGACATAATTCAACGATTTTCAGTACTATAATCGGGGGAAACTATCGCCTTGATTCCGCCAGTATAATGTTTACCACAGATTCACAATACTTTACCACTGATTTATTCTGACTTATGACCGCGAAACCGATTGAAAAAGTTATGATATATTTTTATAGTTTTTGTTAATAGTTTTTATAGAGCTTCATCATCTCGTGTAGTTAGTATAATTATAGTGAAGTGTAGTGGTGTGAAATAAAAAATATCTCAAGCCATTGTCAGAGTATAATTAACCGCCGGATATCAGTAGTACACACACAATAGTGAATGTAGAACGGAAGCTTATTCTATATACCAAATGATTGCATTTTCAGTGATCAGCTGTCAATTCATCAATGATTTACGGCATGGTAGTACAAGTATATCTGGATATAGGCTGGGTGACACAGCGACATTTGGCTGTAAAGAAGGATACGAACTTATCGGAGCAAAGTTCGTGAGCTGTAACGACGAGGGAGTCTGGAATGAAACCTTGCCATATTGTAGCCGTATGTATAAACAAAGTGATCTTTTGCCTATCCTGATATTCTGTAGGCAGTTGCTGTCCTTTGATGCGTTTATGGACCAATTACATTCTCAAAACGTCAAAATAGCCGTTAACGTATAGGGCCACACCGGTTATTACTTATTTGGTAGTGATTCTTCTACAAATATGTATCATGGAATAAACAATGATTTGCTAGAGGGTGAAATAAAATACCATGTTGTAGGTTATAATTATATAAACAACAGAGAGAACGTGAAGTGAACCACACTTTCAGACCTGCTATAAACATGTGGTCCGAAATGTTACTATCTAGCTTTTCGCAGTCCTGCCAAAAGTCCAGCTATATTTTTCCAAGGGACATGATATTTTGAACAACCAAGAAACCCAATGTCATATGTATACAAATTGAAGATTGCTGCAACTCGAAGCACGCAAAAATCTTCAACCAGATGTGAGACGTTATCGTATTATAGTTATTACTTTATTTCATCAACAACATTCGCATTTGTCTTTTGTAGCACATCTGGGTGGAAACTGGGCATGCAAGGTCACCGATTTGACCGGTTTGGTTGATAGTCCCACCACCCCAATCTGTAACAGCAGTCAGGAAGATATGACTGGCCCACAGGCTTGCTGGTTAACCTGTCCGGGTAACATGACCTACCAGCCTTATCTCTATAATCCCTACCATTGTCGGGTTGTCGGTGAGTCTCCGGGCTGGCAGGTGGCAATATCCGGGAGTTACAGGCGCATGGAGGTGGGCAGATGTGTAGGTAGGAACTGATGGGGCATTATATCACTATATGATTAAGATACAGATACAGACTGGTACAGATACAGACTGGTATAGGTACAGACTTGTACAGATACAGACTGGTACAGTTACAGACTGGTACAGATACAGACTGGTACAGATACAGACTGGTACAGTTACAGACTGGTTCAGATACATACTGGTACAGTTACAGACTGGTACAGATACAGACTGGTACAGTTACAGACTGGTGCAGATACATACTGGTACAGTTACAGACTGGTACAGTTACAGACTGGTACAGTTACAGACTGGTGCAGATACAGACTGGTACAGTTACAGACTGGTACAGATACAGACTGGTACAGTTACAGACTGGTACAGTTACAGACTGGTGCAGATACAGACTGGTACAGTTACAGACTTGTACAGATACAGACTGATACAGATACAGACTGGTACAGTTACAGACTGGTGCAGATACATACTGGTACAGTTACAGACTGGTACAGATACAGACTGGTACAGTTACAGACTGGTACAGATACAGACTGGTACAGTTACAGACTGGTGCAGATACAGACTGGTACAGATACAGACTGGTACAGTCACAGACTGGTGCAGATACAGACTGGTACAGTTACAGACTGGTACAGATACAGACTGGTACAGATACAGACTGGTACAGTTACAGACTGGTACAGATACAGACTGGTACAGTTACAGACTGGTACAGATACAGACTGGTACAGTTACAGACTGGTACAGTTACAGACTGGTGCAGATACAGACTGGTACAGTTACAGACTGGTACAGTTACAGACTGGTACAGATACAGACTGGTACAGTTACAGACTGGTACAGTTACAGACTGGTACAGATACAGACTGGTAGCGCAATACGCATGTTTTGGGTTACAGGACAGTATCAAAGAAATTGAGATTGGAACGTGGGGATATTTATTCAGTCCATGCATAGAGGTCTTGGTAGGACCAGAATACCAGTCAGAGATATGAAAATCTATGATCTTGTATTACTGGTTTCAATTCTGTGACAAAAATGTACTGGATTTGGACCAATGTGCATTTCTCTACATTTATAAACTTAACTTAGCGTACTAGTTTCATAATTAGGAACAACGGAAAAGTTTTTTATCACTTCCTAGACAGTCTGCGCTGGCCCTAACAGTGAGATAGCTATTTTCCCGTTCATATATGGAGTGTTCCACTTGTTTCGCCATCTCAAAATTTGAGTTCCTTCAACGGTAACAGGAAAACAAAAAACATGCACTTATTATTTGCATGATTTGAATGTCTACATGTTACAGGTGATTAGAAATGTTAGATATTGTTACGGCTTAATTAAGGAGAGGCATCCTGCATAACTTTAGTTAAGACGGTTAAGAGCAGGCAAGACCTAGTTTTGCTCTAGGATTATCGGGATCCATAAACCAAGCGACGTTGGTAAAATAAAGATGCACGGAGTTTATTTTTCCTCGGCAGAGCAAAAGACACCAGATGTCCACTACAGCCGCCAATTCGTCGTTGTTAATCTGCACCACATATATGTGACTTGACTGTGCCATAACCCTGGTGGTCATAGCCAAATTTCCGAAAATTTGTGTCAAATTATTTAATTATCAACGTTAGCTTTTACTGGTAATACTCACACACTCCTTCGCCTCTACCATATTTTCATCGTTGATTACCTAATCCTGGCAAGCTTGCCAATGCAAACATTTTACAGTTAATTAGAGAGGTTAGGGTTTGTTGTGTCTTAATCCCAAAAAGAGATGAATCCTGCATAACCTTAGTTCAGATGTGTAATACCAGGTAAGACCTAGTGTTGCTCTAGGATTTACCAGGAATCGGGAAACCAAACAACGGTAGTAGAATGAAGACGATATACACGAGGTTTATTCTTCTCCGGCAGGGTACATTCACAATAGAGCAAAACATTCTGGAGACATAGATGTTAAATGACTGCCTACATTGAATTTGGTACAAACTTTTATAGCATGCAGTAAAGAAAATTCTTGACATGACATGAAAATAAACAATTAAACTGTGATTTGCGAATGTCCAGTCACTGTTCATATTTTATCGGACACAACAATTGAGAAGTTCATACTTACAAGAGTCTGGTCCGTCATTCATAATTCAGCCGTAGTCCCTCAAAGAATATCCGTCGTCAATAATCCAAAGACCTATTTCATATTCCATATCACAGCATTAGTACCAAATTAAAAAATACAATCATAGTATACATAATCATAGGCTAGTTTCCTGCAAGAGAGAAGCGGTCAACATTTTCCAAAGATGCCGGCAAGACATCCTGATGTTCCAAAAATATCAAATTCGTATCGCTGATCAGTATTCTTAATCCATATGATTTTCGCTATAAAGTCGTCATCTAGAGAATGATGTATCTCAGTCATGCTTTGATTGTGACTGTTCATATCAACACCATGAGGATCTTGAAGTACATGGCTTCATACGGCCCCTAGCCCCGGGTTAAGCGGAATTAGACACGTTACGAAACGTAAGGCCATAGATCTTGCACGCTACGCTCGTATTTTGCTATCAGCATGCAATATGTATCGCCAAATTTGAGAACTTTGAGTTGAGACGCCTGGTGGTATATCCCTGTTTTATAAGTTTCTGTAATGATATTTTGTGACGTTGATTAAAATCGTCACATTTAACACCGGATCTAGCAAATGCTAATAGGCGAGATATGTATACGCCTTTTGCAGGTCTCACTGGGATATTCTTGTCCAGAAAGAGATAATTTACGATGTCGAATCTATAATCATCTCTTTTGTCATCAAGAGAGAGAAGGCCCGCTTCATTTTTATGGAGATATAGGTCTAAATATGATGTACCTTTAGGACTATCTGTAGTTTCGTTCAAATCCATTGACCAATCAAACACTACATACTTATGATTTGTTCTAATATCCAGCCAAGGCATGGCGTTCAACATGATCCGCTAAAGCTTAGTAAAATCGAGTGATTTCAAATTGTTATTGAATCAGATATGTGTGGTATACTATCTACAGAAGAACATATTAAGAAATAGAAATATTTGATCGTATATTTCACAAGGTGAACTCTCCATCCGTCACAACACAACCAGATACGACGATGTTATTTCAACCTGAACCACTGTATAACTTGAAAGAGCACCATGTTTCATGAACTTGAAACCAGGATTCGTGACGATAGAGTCGATTCAAATTACTCTAGTAAATAACGCCGTGGCGACCGGTAGATTTGCCGTCCATCTGTATGTCCCTATGCGTGGAACCATATGAAGAACATTTTCACCACACACTGCCATTGAAGCATTATTCACATGGTCACAACAGATCATGAAATAGCCTAATGAACAATGATGATGAAAGATGTTCAAGAGGATGAACCTATAAAGTACCTTAATGTGCATCATAGTGGAGATGGTGGAATTTGATCAGAGAGAACGGTAAACGTAAAAATCAATTGATCTCGATTGCCGTATTATTTCAGAGCCGATATTTCCTTTGATGACGATGACAGTGATAGGGTTGACTGCTGAGGTCGATCTGACTGCCCATGATGCTGATCTCATTGATTGCTTTAAAAGAAGGCTCATTAAAACTGAGGTCTGTGAGGGAGAATGTAAGGTAGGCATCATGACATGACGAAGGTATATGAGATAGATGTCGGAATTGTATACGGTATTCAAGGCATGAGGTCTGTGGCGGAATGCGTTAGGTGGGCGAGCCATGCAATGACGAAATACATGATGTATATACGGGCAGGTGAAATTAATAGGACATTCCCGAGATGGAACTCTCTAACCGCAGAAGGCGCGAAACGACGTCATTGCTAATGTGACGTTAAACTGAGGTCAGGCAACGAATCATTTCTTAATCTTGCCAATGCTGTATTCGCAGAATTTTACCAGCGATGACTTCTGTTCGCAATGCCTATTTAACTCCGAGACAATAATATCTTCAAAGTTGTTTGGATTTTCTGTATTTCGAAAGCTACAAAGATTCTCATTTTCCGATTTTTGCGGCAACAATGCGAAGTAAATTAGACCCATTAATGTTTTCGGGCTAAGCCAATGCTAAAACATTGCCCGGTGCCTTATCTTGGCCTGACGTCACGTGGGCAATAATGTTGTTTCGCGCCTTCCAGTTCAAAACATTTCCATCTTCGCACCGTCCAAATTGGATCTTGATTCCTTACTCTCCGTGCGAACATGTGAGGTGGGCCGGTCCATCTTAGGGTTTCTGCAATAGGACACAGTACAATAAAACCAGAGATTTAAAACGAAATACACCGCGATTGCAGAGAGTGTGTATGTTTGGAAAGGACTACAGAACAACGAATATGATGTCGAACGTGAAGTGCGTACCGGTATTACAGATATTTAGTAGGACATGGTGTGTAATATATGGGAATATGACATCCCAGACGACACGAGTTTTGGAATGAGTGCCGCTGACGTGCAAAGTAGATGAAGATTATCTGATTTAATGGAACGTGAGATGTTTAAGACAATATCGGTGGACAACGATCGTTGATATAAGTGCAGTCAAGTTGTGGATGTGAGTGGGGTGTAAGGAAGTCAAGGCCCCGTGGTCAAGGGCGACAGGGAAACTTAGCTTAGATGTCGTGAGCGAACTAGAGGCAGTTCCAAAAGTAGGAGAAATAGGGGACAGTTACCAGAAGTAGAGGAAAGTTATCAGAAGTAGGAGACAGTTACCAGAAGTAGAGGACAGTTATCAGATGATGGGGACAGTTACCAGAAGTAGAGGACAGTTACCAGAAATAGGGTAGTTACGACAAGTAGGGGAGAGCTCTCAGAAATATGGAACAGTTACCAGAAGTAGGGGATAGATGTATATGTGAGAACTATGTAGAAATGGGAGCACTAGACGCGATAATCACGTTCGCCATCCGATGCATTCGCAATCGTGGACAATAAACGAAATTTGCATCAATAATCTAAACCGTTTATCATATCTCATTGTTCACATTATATAATAAGGCACGCGAATGCTTGCATGTAGAATCTACAATACGTACCTACGAAAAGTCCATTGCCATCTCTTACAAATGTGCGAAACCATTTTTGCGATCAATATTAGAACTATTCAGTTTCTGATTTTGGTGTCCTTCTGGATGTTTGTGTTTGCAGATCGCCGAAGTGAAGCTAGCCCATACTGAATTACGGAAGCGTGCAACGCAGCAGTTAGTGGCTATACTGTTCACGCTTTCACAGTCTGTCAATGACAGTTTGGTGGTAGACATTGAGACTGCCAGATCAGAATGGACACGCATCTCTCATCTGTTCAGGTACATATCCTGGTCAGAGAATACATGCCTTCAACGTCAAAAAACAAAAAAAAATACTTGGTTTAAACATCTAATGTAAAATCTACTTGTAAATGTTAGAATTGGAAGTACAATACTTAACAAACAAACGTTGTCAAAATGTCCTTTATGATTTATTGTGCCGGTGTGAAGGCTACGAATGTGCTGGCTACGAATCGTCGATTTCTATAGAAACAATAAAGACGGACACTTATCTTCAAGGTGGAGCAAACTTTCCTAGCTGATTTAGAAGATAGAAACCGGACCCTCTTAGCCACCGAACATTCCAAGCCTCTACACCGGTAATGTTAGCACAAAACGAAACTGTTCTCGCCAGTGCGACAATGTACTTTTAGTTAGAACTGTATTGTTTCAGAGCGGATGTGGACATGTTACACGAGCTTGTACAGTTAGGAATTATGTCGCTTTGTGACGGTAAAAGAGACTATCGAATGAATGATCCCAGAGATATAGATGGACCACCTACACTGGACTGCCCTCTAGGATACGTTCTTCAAGATCAATACTGCTGTGAGTGCATGAACCTCAGTTCAAATTATCCACAAACCCCAGCAAATATTACTTGAGGACCTTCAATGTTCTATGTCATGTGTACTTATCGCCACTTTTATTGTCATTATTTAGCAAAATACCAAAGTATCTTAGGTGACATGAACGGACCATCACAAGCACAAATTGAAGCATATGTGGCATAAAGGAAACCACCAGACGCATATAATTGTCATCAAGAAGCAATGAGAAGTTCCCGAGTTTATAAGAAAGCATTAAGTATTAAGCCTTAACCAAGGAGATCACACGCGGTATACGTCAATATTCAAAAAGACTATAAGAATTCCTCAATATTAGTAATATTAAATAAAAGACTCTCAAGAACGTTTAACAATTTCCAGAGAAGCAAGCGTCCGAAAACGTTCAAGAAGAATGATAGCTCTCGAAGATACTGGTCCCCGACAGAAGACTACAGAAGCTTGAAAGATGCACGTTTTCCATATATGTACATCTGGTACGTGTACATATGGTTAGCTTTCTATATCTAACGTTGCTTGTTATGTGAGCGCCTATAAAACCGCTTATTTGACAGTCAATCGACTCCTTTTCACAGATCCCTGTCCAGAAGGGACTTTTTATGACAGAGACAGAGGACGTTGTGAGCCGTGCCCTACAGGCTATTATCAGCCTCAGTCAGCACAGGGACGATGTCTGAAATGCCCTGACCACACGACCACCGACAAGGATGGCGCACAGTCTGTGGACAAATGCCGAGGTAAGCCATGCAACAAGTGGCCATCTAAAATGGCCAAGCACAACATTTCCTTGTTTATCCCATTCTCCTAGGTCATCCCTTACCCATTTCTCACCAAATTTAAAATGACGTCCATGTGGGGTTCCGGAAAAGTGATGTTTTCTTCATTTTTCTCCAAAATTCTTGCTTTCTGTGAGAAAAAGTGGATAAAAACTATTTTATTTCACATAAGATTATTATTTTTACTTCTTTATCATACAATTGTAGCGAAGGAAACATAAAAATGAAAAATTCAAAATATCTTATGGAAAAATGGACCAAAAAATGCTTTTGTTTAAATGACGTCATCAATGAGGCCATCTTGGATTTTTGTACATTTTCTGTATGAGCCAAGGGTATCCATGTGGTGTGTTTCAGCGCACTAGCTCAATGGGTGAGAACAACATTTAAGGGGGAGGGGGATGGGCGAATTGCATCACCCAGGCCTGGACAGTTCCGAAAACGACCAAGCCAGATAGAGTTAATGGGGAATGATCCGGGCCAGTTTCATCTGAGCGAATATGTCAACACGTTAACGCGGTATATTATTCTCTAAACTGGAACATCATCAAAGAAATTCCGCTGATTATTTCATGTGCTATTCCAGTCATAATACATGTTATTATATTGAGGTTCATCATCTCGATATTTAGCGTATGCGGACTGTAACTGTGGACCCCACCCGTGTGTAATGACGGCCATGGGTTACCGATGTGACTGTCCAGACGGTTATATTCTACAGGCTGACCAAAAGTCTTGTACAGGTAGACTCCTACAGCATAGTATATGATAATATTAACCATGGAAACATTCCAATCAACCATTACTATTTCCGTAAATAACCACTCTTTTCAAAAATAAATTCATGGAAATTTCCATTCGTTTGTTTCTGTATTCCTATCGATCCTTAAAATGGAAGTAAAAATAGTAATTTTAGTAAACTTTTAAGGTAACCTACTCCTTTGAATTAGATGAATATTTAGAAAAATATATTTTACCCGGTATTTGATTATATCCTGTTAGATGTTGACGAATGTAATGGCACGTCACACTGCAACAAGAACGGCAAATGTTACAACACACCGGGGTCCTATCTATGTTTGTGTTATGAGGGATTTGCTGGAAGCGATTGTCAAGGTAAAACTAAATATTATTGTCTATATTTGTCAGCCATGTCTATCTAGAATGTTTTGATGAAGACGATATTATGTGGCTCTGTCGCTCTTACAGTATGGGAAGATATCTCAACATTTGAAACTTTCTTGGATAGGTATCCAGATTCGATAAGTCTATTTGTCTGTTCATCATCCGTCCAATTGCCGACTTCTCTGCAAAATATCCGAATAAGTGTGACTTATTACCCTATCACGCATATACTGAAATACAAGAGCATCCACTGCGTGTCATGCTCCAATAAAACCCCAACACAGTGTTTGAGTGGAAGATGACCATGGCTTTATTTGAGAGCAGACAGGTTTGGTACTAAGCAATTTCATACATGGCAAAACACACATGTACTGACCGTCTATACACCACGGTATTTATGACACGTCAGATACTCACATCCTCCTGATGGTGTCAAAAGGGAGGTTAACTTGAAAGGTCACATGTCAGCCAATGGGACACATCCTTAAAAGATCCATATGGTGACATAAGTGATCGGTCAGAATGTGTCCACCAGTAGGCACAAGTCCCAGATGGTGACAAAAGGAGACACACACGACATACATGCCTTCAAACACATTTGCCATATGAAATTAGTTATGCCACACGAGCGTCTCCATAGACGTTCGCCCCAAACCTCTCAATTACTGCCCGCAAACAAAACCATGGCCATTCATACAGTCAACAATCAATATGCAGCTGGAGGGTAAAAACGAATGTCCCTCGAAACCAGCTCCTCCAGTGCCCCCTCCAGAATGTTCAGAAAAAAGTCATTCCCAATGTCAGATAAATGAATGCCATCTGGCCTGTAGAGGGGCAAGCATTTCGCGGTAATATCTGGGTGACGGATTATTAAACCACCAGATTTACTCAGCCTGTTACATACTGCACGATTTACACGCTTCCGAGCGACCTCAATTTTCCGGGGGTTCTGTGCCCCGAGCCATGACCGACGCGGTAACATATGTGAGAAACCAACCAAACACTGAGGCAGGAGCCGCTGGAAGTGGTATAGGTCGCGATGCATGGTATGGAGAAGCCTGCAGCTGGTGATATGGGACAAGTCATTCGCCCCAGCATGGATGATTAAAATATCAGGGAGGGGCCCTCTTTTCTCGAGTTGTCTGTTCATTTCGGACACAACCCTCCCCCATCGGAGGCCCCTAATGCCAATCCACTTAATGTCGATGCCATGACGCGCGAGGCCGAGGTTAGTGCTGCTGACTTTCATGGCAGCCCGGCGCTGTGCCCAGTAGATTATGCTCGAACCCAAGATCCATTCAGTCAGGCCCTGTCGTCTAGCCTCAACTAGAAATACTCAAGAATACAATTAGTCACATTTCATGCATTTATGTACATTATATGCAACACGATCATCACAAAACTTTAGCAATTATGAGGTGATGCCCCAAGCCGAAAATGTTATGCCAACTTTCTGGCCATTGTCCAAATGCCCAGCGACCATCAAAATAGGCCCCCAGCCCATAACTACCTGCAGCATCTGTGAACAGTTGAATGTGCGTGCTAGACAACCAAAACTGGTCCAGGAAAATGCTTACACCATTATACTGACTGAGACAATCAAGCCACATCGTCAAATCTGACCTCATTTCCCTGGTAACCCGTATTTGGTGATGTGGCTTGGCTATTCCGATGGTGGCATCGGTAAGTCGCCTGCAAAAAGCCCATCGTGGGACCATCGCCCGACAGGCGAAATTCAATGAACCGATCAGTTACTGCAATTCATACAGCGCAACTCGACGTTCTGCATTTACATATTTTAGACGTTCCCCCAAGTCTGATAGCTTATCTACTGGTATTCGGATTACCATAGCACAGGAGTCAAATTCTAGTCCTAAATAAGGTAGGCGTGTGCAGGGGCCTATGTTTTTGTCCTCAGCTAAGGGGACTCCGATGTCAGCGCACACCTCAATAAAGGTTCGCGTCAACCATCCACATTCTTGTGAACCAGCTCTTCCGGCTGCGAAGTAGTCATCCACATAATGAATAAATGAGTCTAGACCTGTTCGCTTCCTAACACACCACTCCAGGAATGAACTAAAGCGCTCGAATGTCGCACACGATATTGAACACCCAAAAGGGAGGGCACGATCAAAATAATACAGGCCCCGGAACTTGAAACCCAATTGATCAAAATCCTGCGGGTGAACTGGAATCAACCGGAAAGCAGATTTGATATCTAATTTAGCCATCAGGGCACCCTTACCCAATTTTTGTAAAATTCGGACCGCATCATCCACTCGAGAATAACAAACCGAGCAGAGGGAGGGGGGTATGAAGTCATTAACAGATGTCCCCGACCCCTTGGGGTATGAGAGGTGGTGAATGAGTCTGTAATCGCCTGGCTTTTTCTTTGGTACAAGTCCAAGTTGGGATATCCTCAATGTGGAAATGGGGCGTTGTCGAAATGGCCCAGCTACTCTGCCTAAGCTTACTTCAGTTTCTATTTTTTCAGCTACTATGTGTTCCGCGAGCTTCACAGATTGCAAATTAGGAGCATCTGTGGGCATACGAGGGCCAGTATAATGTAAAGGAAAACCCTCTCTAAAACCAGACTCCAGGATTGCCTTGTCTTCCTTATTATCATAATTCATTAACCAAAACAACAAACGTTCTAGTTTGATGGGGGTAGGGGCCAACCCAAACAACCCCTGAGAATCGGAACCCATATGTGGGCCTTTTGGGTCACACTTTGCTGTACTATCATTACTGAGTGGTTTGGGTATGATTAATGGAGGGACGAAAATTCCCCTTCTTGTTCACCCGACAGGATTTTGAAGGGTGTTTTTCACCACACTTACTACACGTGTGACTGTACATACACTTCTGCCTACTGCAGCCATCACCATTGTAGTCATAGCAGAATTTACGTTTGTTGCCACCCTTATTGTTGGGAGGGAGCCCGGCATTCATGCCCAACAAACCCCCAAAACCGGGCCTTGGTAATAGGCAGGTCAGCCATAGTTCCCCATCGATAGTCGCCCAAGAATTGTGCTGGTTGTGTCCCATCCTTAGCCGAAACTGACTATCATATTGGCGCCAGGCAGGCCCGTGTACCCGGCTGGCCAGCATTCGCACAATGCTCATGTACTTCAGTAACTCACGTGCTCTGAGTGGGTGTTTTTGTAGATATATGCTAGAGAATATCAAGAAGGCGGACGTCCATAGCTCAATAGTCTCTATTTGTTTAATTTGTGCCCTCGGGCGAAGGAGAACTTGTTCGCCTTCCTTCCCCGCAAGAGCTAGTGAACAGACCTGCTCCCTCAACTCATGTGCAGTTTTCAATAATAATGGGAGCTCAATATACTCCCCTGCCCATATCTTTGCTTTTATTGCTTGGGGTACATGTGCTTCCAAGTCGTCGCATGAACTAATGAGGGGGTTGGGTTGCATTGCTAATGCAGGCGCTAAGCCCCAGGCCCCCATCTCTACTGGGGTAACGGAAACAACATTGGAAGCGCGAGATGGCATGGGAATGGGTGCAATGTTGTTGTTGTGCGCTGGGAATACATTTGTTTGCATGGAACTTACAACTGGCTGGGTTGAACTCATTGACTCTAGCGAGGGGAGAGGCGGACACGAACTAACAATTTGATTGGACGAGAACTGGGACAGGGAGGAGGGCATGGTGTCATGTCCCGTACCCGTGCGTACATTCAGGTCAGGATGGGAATTGGCGCCAAAAGCCCGGGGATTTTCTACCCCACCATGCCCGGACCGTGAATATGATATGAAATCTGAAACATTCCTGTCACGTATAAATTCCCCATTATTTTCAAATTGCGTGAACGAATTCGCGGTACTCAAGGGAGGTGCGTCGAAGTTTAAGGTACTTTGTACAGGGACATGCTGAGAACCTGTTGAGATGAGATTTCCCTCCCGAAAACTATTATTAATAATATTATTAATACCACCTGTTGTCAACGTCGAAAAACTCGCCTCCTGGCCTCGCCTGGGGTTATCAGTGTTGGGACCCGGGTCTGCAACATGTCGAGCATGGACTGCTGGAACGGAGACCGGTCTGGCGCTGGCACTGGGCTGATCGACCCTCGAACTCGGCTTGCTTCTCCCTGCCTTAGGTCTACCCGCCGTGGGAGTAACAAAATCGGAATAACGGCTCGGCTGCTGTCTCCTTCTCCTAGGCGGCTTAGCCCGCGGCATGTCGATTAAATCAGATTAAAAGGATTAAAAGCGGAGACAGAACAGTGCCGTGCACTACGTACTTGCTTCGCCTGAAGCACTTACCATAACCTCGTGGTAGCTGAGGTCACGTGTCCGCACCCCGCATTCCGAGTGGATGGAACAACCCTACAATAAAAATAATGGTCAAAGGGGAGACAATTCAATTATCCCTGGACGATTGTCTCCCTTGGACCACACATCTGACTATCATAACAAATTTATGCTAAAGGCTCAAAGGCAACAGGAATTCTATGACTCGAAGTGAAATAATGTTAATTAATGGTTATTCATTAATTATACGAATTTGAGGGTGACTGCACTCAAAGTGTCCCACAAACAGACTGGGTTATGATGGCCGCTTCCTTTCCTCCGAGTTAATCTCTTGTCTACCGACTTCAGCTCACCTAGATGCTATGATTATACTCGTCCATAAAAAAAAGATAAATCCATACTATAATTTTATAAAGGTCAGAGTAAATTTGCATTCCAGATGTGAATGAATGTCACTATCCAGACCTGTGTCCTCTTGATTCAACCTGCGAAAACACGTACGGTAGTTACGTGTGTACCTGTTAACACGGTTATCGCTACTCGGACGGTAAATGTGTAGGTATGCCGTTAACAACGTGAGGTAGGTCAGTTATTTGTGTACCTGTGATCATGGCTATCATTAGTCGGACAGTGAATGTGTAGGTATGTGGTTAACAACGTGAGGTAGGTCAGTTATTTATGTACCTGTGATCATAGCTATCATTAGTCGGACGGTGAATGTGTAGGTATGTGGTTAGCAACGTGAGGTAGGTCAGTTATTTATATACCTGTGATCACAGCTATCATTAGTCGGACGGTGAATGTGTAGGTATGTGGTTAACAACTTTAGGTAGGTCAGATATTTATGTACCTGTGACCACAGCTATCATTAGTCGGACGGTGAATGTGTACGTATGTGGTTAACAACGTGAGGTAGGTCAGTTATTTATGCACCTGTCATCACA
>JAVTVY010054286.1:0-28634 GCA_036873755.1 Hanleya hanleyi
GTGCCTTTTTAGTGGGAAGTTGTCGCCCAAACGGTAGAGACGGGGCATGAATCAAACGTTGGTGCTGTCTTAACTGACTGGGTCGTTTGAAGCGTCGACCGCAATCGTCGCATTGCTCCGTCGCGCCCTCGTGGACTAAGCGTTTGTGGCGCAGTAAATGATCCTCCCGATTGAATGACCGTGCGCAGGTTATACAAATAGGCGCGGACGTCAGTTACCCGGATGTAAAAGTCCCCGGATATAAAAGTGCCCGGATGTTCAATTCACTTCGGCCACTGGAAATTCTCCTCTCTTCTCGAGCAAAGATCACACCCGGCCAAGGGTACACCTTCAAGGCAGGTCAGGCATCGCTGGCGATGGTAGCGGAGATCTCCGGGCTCTCTCCTGGTTGAGCTGTAACCCACACTGAAGAAATCGTCTATCATTTCCATAGTTGTGGGTGGGTATTTTTTTGGTACCGGCACCTTTTCGTCAATCTTCGACGATTGCTCGTCTGTCTTGGAATTGGCTGGCTTTTCCATTTGATCGGGTCTGGTACAGGTTGTGAGAAATGTACATCTAACATGCGTGTTTCCGTATTTATAGTTAGAGGGGGGTGACTGTCCTATCGACCAATCAGAAGCCATCATTTCAGAAAGTTTAATCTTCGTTCAGTGTAACCTAAACGTCTTCGGGCAATCCATGATACTGAAGCTCGAAGCTCTTACTTCTCTCATTCAACACTGGGATCAATCTCCATCGGCTCTTCAATTCGCGGCGGCGAATCGACCTCCATGGGTTCTTCTATTCTCAGATGCAATCCATAGAAACTGAAATATCCGGTCTCGAGAGTGGCGAGCGTGATCCGTGTATGACATTTCGGTGACGTCTCAATTGACTGGGATGCTTGAAGACTATATCACAATCCGCACATGTATGCATGGGTACTTCGTGGCGTGCACGTGTGTGACAACTGGATCTGGAAATGATGAATACCGTAAAAATTCTGGCTCTTATAGGCCAACATAGGAGTACCCGGATGTTCTAGTCCCCGGAGGCTCCACAATCCCCGGATGTACAAGAATCCGGATGTACCCGGATGCAAAAGTCCCGGATATAAAAGTGCCCGGATGTTTACGAATGTTCCACCATCCCGGACTTCTATCAGGCCCAGGTCCAGAAGCTCTCATGTCCCGCATGTGAATAGTCAGTCATATTGTGTGTGTGTGTGTGTGTGTGTGTGTGTGAGCATGTGTGCGTCTGTGTGTATGCATCTGTGTGTGCGTGTGTGTGTGTGTACGTGTGTATGTGTGTGCGTGTTTGTGTTTGTGTGTGTGCGGAGCACACGCACAAAGACGTATACACACAGATGCATACACACAGACGTATACACACAGGCGCATACACACACATACACACAGACACATACACGCAGACGCATACACACACAGAAGTCCGGGATGGTGGAACATTCGTGAACATCCGGGCACTTTTACATCCTGGTACATCCGGGTTCTTGTACATCCGGGGATTGTGGAGCCTCCGGGGACTGTGGAACATCCGGGTACTCCTATGTTGGCCTATAAGAGCCAGAATTTTTACGGCATTCATCATTTCCAGATCCACAGTCGATATGTTCTCTTGCACAACTTGTCAGAAGCAGTTTACTCGTCTAGATAATTTACGACGCCACGAGGCCTCCACCCACAACGATGCACGGTATATTTGTATAACCTGCGCACGGTCATTCAATCGGGAGGACCATTTACTGCGCCACAAACGCTTAGTCCACGAGGGCGCGACGGAGCAACGCAACGGTTGCGGTCGACGCTTCAAACGACCCAGTCAGTTAAGACAGCACCAACGTTTGATTCATGCCCCGTCTCTACCGTTTGGGCGACAACTTTCCACTAAAGAGGCACCCAGGAGGGTCAAACCCAGTGAAGATGAGACGAATACTACTGGTGATGCGACCACGGAAAGCCCGCCTATACACACAGTTCAGAAGAACCTGGATATCCAGCCGGCCCCTAGCGTTACGGTTTCCAGTCATACGCCTGACAACAACGAACATTTTGTGGACGAGCCCATAAATGTTTCTAGCGATCTGTTACCCGAAGTGAATGCCATCTATCGACGCCATTGGCCCATGATCCGGCACTGTTTCCACCGTCATCGCCCTATATTGGACTTATACAATTTCCGGTTAGAGGATAACACCCGCCTCTCCCACTACGCCTATACTGTTCTTGCGGACCAAGCTACAGCCTTCAAATTAAATCTCGCCTTTGGGTACATCTTATGCCATAAAGAGACAGACCAGCTCCGGTACTTTCACCCCAGTCACAAAACCCTGGTGTTCGAGCAGCCTTTCACCATTACCGATCGACCGTCCCTGGGCACGGTACTGGAACAACTAGAAAGCTTGGATATTTTGGAATGGGCGCGAACCCACAACCAAATGGCAGGTGGAGATGACGACAAATGTCACGTTTTACGTAACTAAAATGATCGACCACCCTATCGGTTGAACGGATTCACCCATGCACTGATGAATACCATAACATGCCGTATATACTCTATATGTCTACATGCCGATAGTTGACTTGAGCTCTGTAAACACTTGTACCTAATGTTACGGTGCGTTAAATAATAAAACATGGTGTTTGATATTTCCCCCAGCCTGGGTATGATATAACATTGGGGATAATAAACTATATGAACAGTGCTGAACTTGTTGTTATTCACGACAACCGCTCTCCGCTATACGTGGATGAAATACATACCCCAGATGTGATATAGTGCCCTTGCGTACTTTCGAAACTGTCCTTTTTCTACTACTCCACGACTGCGCATGTGAAGATTGACGTCAGTTCCACGACCCAAGCCCTCCAGTCGGAGCCACGAGTGCTTCAAACTGATACCTCCCCGACCCATTCAGATCAATATCGGAGTGTACTCTACGAGTGATTCACGATGACACTTCCAATCGGACCAAGAATGTTCCCTCAATCACTCAAACACACGCCCACGCACCTCCAGAATGCCCACTTTCGTTATTACTACCCACCTGCGCATGCGTAGCACGATCTGCGCATGCGCAGTGGATAAAGGGTATGGAAATAGACGTTTTGGGGTTTAGGTGGACCACTAGTGGTCCGATTGAGTCGAGTGAGGTATCAATGTAAAGCATACATGGAGGAGCATGCGCCTGGACTAGTGTGTTGTTTGTTTTCAACATTCTGCGCATGCGCAGGCAGGGAATTGTGGGAAAATGGTATGGGAATAGACGTTTTGAGGTCTAGGCGGGCCACTAGTGGTCCGATTGCATCAAGTGAGGTATCATTGTCAAGCATATGCGAGGGCGCATCCAGCGGAATGGCTGAAACGAAACTGACGTCATTCTGCGCATGCGCAGTAGAGAAAGGGTATGGAAATAGATGTTTTGGGGCCGAGAGGGGCCACTATCGGGCCGATTGGATCGAGTGAGGTGTCAATGTGAAGCACTCGTTAGAGAGTATCCGACGGTATGGCTGAAACGTGGAACTGTCGGCATTCTGCGCATGCGCAGTAGACAAAGTGTATGGACATAGACGTTTTGGGATCTAGGTGGGCCTCTATTGGTCCGATTGGGTCGAGTGAGGTATCATTGTAAAGCATACGTGAGGGAGCATCCGACGGGATGGATGTGACGTAAAACTGAGGTCATTCTGCGCATGCGCAGTAGTCAAAGTATAGGGAAATAGACGTTTTGGGATCTAGGCGGGCCACTAGTGGTCCGATGGAGTCGAGTGAGGTATCAATATGAAGCATACGTGAGGAAGCATCCGACGGGATGGGTGTGACGTAGAACTGACGTCATTCTGCGCATGCGCACTAGACAAAGTGTATGGACATAGACTTTTTGTGGCCGAGAGGGGCCACTGGTGGTCCGATTGAGTCGTGAGAGGTATCATCTTGTAGCCCTCGGGGTGTAGACCACGTTTTGAGGGATGTCCACGTCATCTGTGACGTCATTGATGACGTCATCAGCGGGTATTCTGTTTGGGTGAAAGAAGGTGTTTGGGAGGGACCATCAGTGGTCCGAATGGGTCGTGGGAGGTGTCAAAATGAAGCCCTCGTGTAGGTGCATCCGACTGTACTAATATGTGGTTCGGTTTCATCATTCTGCGCATGCGCAGTCTGGCCGTAGTATAGAAAGTAGAGAAAGTGAATGGAAATAGACGTTTTGGGGCCGAGAGGGGCCACTATCGGGCCGATTGGGTCGAGTGAGGTGTCAATGTGAAGCACTCGTGAGAGAGTATCCGACGGTATGGCTGAAACGTGGAACTGTCGGCATTCTGCGCATGCGCAATAGACAAAGTGTATGGACATAGACGTTTTGGGATCTAGGTGGGCCTCTATTGGTCCGATTGGGTCGAGTGTGGTATCATTGTAAAGCATACGTGAGGGAGCATCCGACGGGACGGATGTGACGTAAACTGACGTCATTCTGCGCATGCGCAGTAGTCAAAGTATAGGGAAATAGACGTTTTGGGATCTAGGCGGGCCACTAGTGGTCCGATGGAGTCGAGTGAGATATCAATATGAAGCATACGTGAGGGAGCATCCGACGGGATGGGTGTGACGTAGAACTGACGTCATTCTGCGCATGCGCACTAGACAAAGTGTATGGACATAGACTTTTTGTGGCCGATTGAGTCGTGAGAGGTATCATCTTGTAGCCCTCGGGGTATAGACCACGATTTGAGGGATGTCCACGTCATCTGTGACGTCATTGGTGACGTCATCAGTGGGTATTCTGGGGGTGTGAAAGAAGGTGTTTGGGAGGGACCATCAGTGGTCCGAATGGGTCGTGGGAGGTGTCAAAATGAAGCCCTCGTGTAGGTGCATCCGACTGTACTAATATGTGGTTCGGTTTCATCATTCTGCGCATGCGCAGTCTGGCCGTAGTATAGAAAGCAGGCATTTTGGGGGTTCTTTTGGGATAGAGAGGGACCATCCGTGGTCCAAATGGACGGTAACGGGTATCAGTGTGAAGCTCTGCTGGGGTAGTCAGAATGGTGTGATTTTTTATTGCAAGTCATGTCAATCTGCGCATGCGCAGCCTGGCCGTAGTAAGTAAAGTGGTCATTTTGTGTGTGCATGGGAATGTGTTTGGTATAAAGATCGACCACGCTTGGTCCGAATGTGTCGTGGGGGTGTCATCTTGTAGCTCTCTGCATGTAGACGACGAATGGTATGGTTTTCGTTGCACGTCTCACCCCCTACTTCGGAGGCTCCCTCACGTATGCTTTACAATGATATCTCACTCGACCCAATCGGCCCAATAGTGGCCCCTCTCGGCAACAAGACGTCTATTTGCATAGTCTTTGTCTACTGCGCATGCGCAGAATGACGTCAGTTTCACGTTTCAGCCATCCCGTTGGATGCTCCCTCGCGTATGCTTTACAATGATACCTCACTTGACGCAACCGGCCCAATAGTGGCCCCCCCCCTGGACCCCAAAACGTGTATTTCCGTACACTTTGTCTACTGCGCATGCGCAGAATGACGTCAGTTCCACATTACACCCATCCAGTTGGATGCTCCCTCAGGTATGCTTCACATTGAGACATCACTCGACTCAATCGGACCTCTAGTGGTCCACCTAGACCTCAAAACGCCCACCCCAGCCCTATTTACACACTACGCATGCGCACAGTGACAAAAATTCAAAAAATTTCAACCAGTCGCTTCGGGACCCTGCCCATCGTGTTCTAGATGTTGAGCTGTGAAAAACATAACCAAACAACCCATACTACAATGACCAGGAGTAAATTTCCCATTAGGTTCAACATTGGCCAGTGGGCCAGTATGGGCCATATAGTAGACATATATATGCTATTTTCAACCTTGGTTTGTAGCCTGTAACTCGTGGCCTAATGGATAACGTGTCTGCCTCTAGATAAAGCGCATCTTAGCTTGCTAAGGGCATTTCACGGTTCACTTAACACTACCCTTAGTTTATCGCTGTGATTCGGCATGTATTTCACACGGCGCCATCTATCTAGAGGGAGATAATCCAGTTCGAAAGTTGTTCCCAAAGCATGAGGTCAAATGTCGGTCCCATTTAAACGAGCCAATGATATTATCTGTATTCAAATATTTCTCAGACATGCAGACATGTCAGTTTCACGAGGCGCAAGACTGGGGGAGTCTACGCGAGACCAAAACGAAGTTGTGCGAATTAGCTATTTTATTTCTCACTCTAGTTGAGCATGCTTCTTTGTTTATCTTAAGAAAAATCATATTACAAACGGCCTAACATATTTGAAAACAAAATAAAATCGGCGGCAGTTCACAGAAAAATGATATGCTTTTTATTTTGTGATTGGGGCACATCGAGGCCCACCATGGAATCATTTCAATCGATCGCTTTCTGGAGGTGTGTCTTCGTTGTATGAATGTGATTGCACCGATGTCGGATGTAACGGGACCAGTCGGATGTGACCATTTGGGAAACGCCCTATTACACTCAGATAGCACCCGTTACCGCATGGCTACGAGCAGAAGTTTCTACGTATGATCGTGCCATGCGTTCGGATGATGGATAAAGCGACCCGGGTTCAATTCCCACTAGGACCCTTGCATTGTATGGAGAAACTGAGGGTTCCTCACTTGCCATTTAACATGGACATAGTTCTGGGGATATTGTCGGGGACCCTGTTTGAGAATAACGTGCGATACTCCTGCGCATCGATATATAGCACATGCTCGTTTCCCTGGTGGCAAAAACTGGAACTAGGGGGAGATAACTCCAGGTTGTCAGGTGACCACCGGAAGCCGGGGGTCAAAGGTCACTTCCGCTCACGTGACCGGAACCGTAACAATCTCCTGCTTTGATTGCATATACCTTTCGTCTAAACGGCTGCAGGAATGATCTCTGCCCCACCGTAGTAAAAATGTAGAACGGAAGGAACAGTTCGTATGATTCGATGATATTCCATTGGTTTGTCGTTTTGAATGGCATGGATCACCAGCGCGTGATGGATGATGCATGAATGAAAGAACGTACCGGTTCTATTTTCAGGTTGTAGTCATAGATACCTACCCATCCCATCCCCGTCATTTTTTCAATGAAAAGTCCGCCATTGTGTTGCTAAGCCGCGGCACAGCTCTGTAAAACTGCTCTACCCAAAAAGAGTTCGTTTGCGTTTGTCTTCATATAGTACCGTACTGATGTTATTCATGACATAATTGAAATATATAATGGCATGGTTGACATAACTGCACAGTTAGAAACTAAATTATGTACATGTAGCATGTTTCGCGTGGGTGAGATTAGATTTGGAGCTGTTTGTAAAAAGCGGAAAACGGATCGAGGCTTGATGAATGGAATCGTAAGTGACGTCACGAGACTGGTGGCGCCCCTCCCCAGAAAAATATCTCAATTATCTCAAACACCCCTTCGCCTGGCAGTGCTAAACCTCGAAAGTACAGTTAATTGTAAACAATCCAAAAGATCACTAACCATTTCTCCGGTTCTTTCCAGATCACTTATACTGCATTTTTTGTAACAGATAGAAAACCTGACAAAGGAGTTGTTACGGTAACTCTCAGAGATGTAACGTCAGTGACACAAAAGTGTACTTCTTTAGTTCTGCAATAAGATCTGTTTTCGTACAGAAAAAAATACCCAAGTTTAAAAAAAGTGTATTTCTTTAATTCTACAAGAAGAGCTGTGATTCGTAAAGAAAAAGTATCCAAGGTTTACACTCTAAAGGCTCACGGATAAAAGTGATGTTAAACAGGGTAAATGGATGTTTGAAGTAGGGGTTTCGTCTGTTTTTGCTTTACGTATACATTTTAACATGGATTTTTCAATATGTGTAAAATATGACACCCTGAACCAAAATAATAATTCGATGTAATATCGCAACAGATATGGCCAATTCGATAACATAATATTCATTTTGGATCAAGGGGTCATGTTTTAGATTAGTAATAAATCCATGCTGAAATACACACGAAAAAGCCAAAAACAGAGTTAGTCCAATTTCAAATATCAGTCGAGTTGTTTTAATTCACGCTATCTATACGAAACATAGATTTTCGTGCAGAAAGAAATTTATTTTGGCTTCATTAACGCAACACCTAAGGAAGTTATTAAAGTTACCGAGCATCTCCTTTTTCATCTTCACAAGTCCAAGTAAATCCTAAATCCTCGGAGACGGTTTACCTGTACATTTAAGGGTGAATCGAATGAGTTCTTGCCTCTATTATACAATCTCGTACATTTCTTTTCACCGCGGTTGTTTCGAATGGCATGTCGTTATCCCAAGCCTGCGGTTTATGCTTTGACTCCCGATGCCGATTTCAGCTTCAAATCAAAGTAGTTTGGCCGACGATGAAATTCACACCTCAAACCTCGCAGCGGATTGGCGTAATGAGCTGGCTTAGTGCGCTTACTGACTCTCAGAGATGTAACGTCAGTGACACAAAAGTGTACTTCTTTAATTCTGCAATAAGATCTGTTTTCGTACAGAAAAAAATACCCAAGTTTAAAAAAAGTGTATTTCTTTAATTCTACAAGAAGAGCTGTGATTCGCAAAGAAAAAGTATCCAAGGTTTACACTCTAAAGGCTCACGGATAAAAGTGATGTTAAACAGGGTAAATGGATGTTTAAAGTAGGGGTTTCGTCTGTTTTTGCTTTACGTATACATTTTAACATGGATTTTTCAATATGTGTAAAATATGACACCCTGAACCAAAATAATAATTCGATGTAATATCGCAACAGATATGGCCAATTAGATAACATAATATTCATTTTGGATCAAGGGGTCATGTTTTAGATTAGTAATAAATCCATGCTGAAATACACACGAAAAAGCCAAACACAGAGTTAGTCCAATTTCAAATATCAGTCGAGTTGTTTTAATTCACGCTATCTATACGAAACATAGCTTTTCGTGCAGAAAGAAATTTATTTTGGCTTCATTAACGCAACACCTAAGGAAGTTATTAAAGTTACCGAGCATCTCCTTTTTCATCTTCACAAGTCCAAGTAAATCCTAAATCCTCGGAGAC
The DNA here is from genome assembly GCA_036873755.1 of Hanleya hanleyi. Taxonomy (NCBI): domain Eukaryota; kingdom Metazoa; phylum Mollusca; class Polyplacophora; order Lepidopleurida; family Hanleyidae; genus Hanleya; species Hanleya hanleyi. The sequence goes on from JAVTVY010054286.1 coordinate 9,053, forward strand.
GGTTTACCTGTACATTTAAGGGTGAATCGAATGAGTTCTTGCCTCTATTATACAATCTCGTACATTTCTTTTCACCGCGGTTGTTTCGAATGGCATGTCGTTATCCCAAGCCTGCGGTTTATGCTTTGACTCCCGATGCCGATTTCAGCTTCAAATCAAAGTAGTTTGGCCGACGATGAAATTCACACCTCAAACCTCGCAGCGGATTGGCGTAATGAGCTGGCTTAGTGCGCTTACTGATTGGTTCGATTCAGAGAAAACCTATTGAGGTATTTATATCCATAACTGCTATGGGTAACTAACCAAGCCAAATCGATCGATACACTGGCTCGCGAGGATGCTCCTTTTCGGTCATCCGAACTTGATATCATACCTGCATTGCTTGATTTCCATAGTAACAGATTGGGACCTGCGTAATAATTAATACGGTTCCATAGTGTTACGCGTAAACACTTTCGTTCCATCTAGACCCATTCATAAATCGTTTGCAGATAAGAGATGTTGGAAACGTATTCCTCTACCCCTTCCACTTGGACAAATAATTCCGAACAAATTGTTGTGGTTGGGGCTACAGAATCTACCAATTAACGATGAGAAATACGCGACCACGTGATTGCGCGTGTATCTGTCTCAGTAAAACAAACTTATTACACAACTATTAGGCTTTTCTACAAAACTTACCTCACATATTCATTCTCATATTTCCTTCTCCAGTTTTTGCTTCCATGTAAATTCGGTCATTTTGATGGTTGGCCTCAAAATTGACAACTATTTGTATGAAGATAATTTACCGCGAACCCAACTACTTGTAAAAATATTTTTTCCAAGCCATGATGAAAATAGTGGTCTTACAAACAAAGGTGCTGTAGATAGTTCGATACTGTCATTTTTAGCACACCATCACCAGATGGTGGGCTGTTCAAATCACTTTTCGTCCGTGGTCCGTCGTCCGTCGGAGCGTCCGTCGTCCGTCAGTCCGTCCGTAAACAATTCTTGTTACCGCCATTTCTCAGGAATTACTGCATGGATCTCAAATTTCAAATTCGGTACACAGGTTCCCCTTGGGGTCTAGTTGTGCAAGATACCTTTTTGGGTCCGATTCGAAAATCCAATATGGCCACAAGGCGGCCATCTTGTTCTTGTTCTTGTTAGGTATATCCCTCCTGTGTACAGGAGCACCTCCAATTGGAGTAGTCAATTATAGTCATTGATAGTAAACAAATAAAATAAAGACAATTGCAACCAATTCTGGCGATCAGCAGTCTCAGGTTGGGTTTAGGAGTTCGTTTCTTCTGTGATATATTGAGTACGTGTAATGTCTCATTACCTTCTCACTGGTAGGAACACATCCGGAACAGGATAGAAATCGTTCGGAGTTTAATATCAGAACTACAAAATTTTCCATATTACCAGAGACGCCTAGTGCCTTAACTTTGCACACCGCACAAAGGTTTTCCATCAAAAGTGAAGAGTATTTATGCCGGATGTCTTTCAACGCAGGGCAAGTCAGCAGGAAATGTGTCCGATCCTGCGTTCCACTCAAACACAGCTGGCACTGAGGGTTGACCGTATATTGGTTAAAAGCTGCCCTGTTTGCTTGGAGGGTATAGGACCCAGTGAGAATCCGAAGTCTAACTGGGAGTCGGTGGATATCGGCTGGGTTTGACGTCACGGAGGACAGAGCCACATGCGGCTTCCCGGGTGTACTACTCACTAGGTATCTAAGAGATGGATACATTTTTGCTCTGGTGGTCAGGAGATCTGTCCAATAGATGGTGACTGTCCTATTTACTATCCTCTTCCATTCCTGTTTAGGTGGTAGATTATCCAACAGCATGTGGGTGGATGGAAGATTGTATTTTGCTAGTATCTTCCTGGTCATCAGTGCAAACCAGCTTCTCTTGTCGAGGCCCTTCATGAAGGCCTGTCGGATGACAATTTTGTGTAGGGTAGAATTTTCCACAGCTATGATGTTTCGCAGGCTTGTTAGCATGCGAATATGAAGTCGCGGCTCTACTGGTAATATTCCCATGAGTATGAATGGTGCAGGATCACCAACTCTGTTCGGTAGTGACAGTAGTTCTTTTAATGTTTTCTTGTGAAATTGCTCAAGTTTACCAATATCGGTTTGGGTCAGTAGGAGCGTCTCTGTTCCGTGCAGTAAGATTGGGAGTATATACGTCTCTAGAAGATGTGAAGCACAAAGTGGATTTAGGCCATTTTTGCCGTGTAGCCCTGCACCCATGAGAGAGTACATGGCCCTTCTTGCTTTTTTGATGTTTTCGTCGATTGTCAGCTTAGGATTTACTATAGTACCATCTCGATGTATCCCAAGGTGTACTGCAGATGTGGGTGTAGGAAGTTCTTGCTCATCGATCTTCATGGTTAACTCGCCTACACAGGATTTGCTGTTTTCTGTGAGAACTACACTTTTTGTTGGCTGGAGTTCATAGAACTGGTTGTGACTATAATCAGAGGATATTTCCAGCATACACTGTAGATCTGTGTCGGTCGTGGCTACCAGAGCGACATCATCAGCACAGGTGGGGGCGCCACACGGTGTTATCCAGGGTGGCCAGTAAGTTGTTAATGTAGACTTTGTATAGATCAGTTGAAAGGACTCCGCCCTGTCGTACTCCTTGTTTGATGGCTATTGGGTCTGACAGCATTCCGCACCATTTCACTTGTGTCTGTGCTCGATCATGGATGTCACGAATTAATAGCCACAGAGATCCATCAATGCCGGCAGAGTACAGTTTCCTGAATAGGCTTGGATGATGTACTACATCAAAGGCTGCTTTTGCATCCAATAATGCTACATATGCCGGATGGAGCCTTGTCCCGTGTTCAAGGACGGCCTCTTGGAGTACCAGACCACTGAATAGAGGAGATACCTTCTGGGTAAAGCCAAACTGTAATGGTTGCTGCTCCCTCATCAATGTATCCTGGATTCTGCTGCGAATTATGTTCTCCAGAGTTTTTGTAACCACGGGTGTGACAGTGATACCTCTGTAATTTGCTGAGACAGTTTTGTCGCCTTTGTTTTTGTATATTGGCGTTAATAGTTCTAGTTTCATCGTGTCAGGAATTTTCCTATGGCGGAGTATTGCATTTAGAAGTATCAGGATGTACTCGGTTACACGCTGACCCCCATACTTAAGATGTTCAGCTGTTAGGCCATGGGCATCAGGTGCTTTCCCTGAGTTGAGCTTGGAGACTGCATAATTAACTTCTGTTGATGAGAACGGGTCTGGGTCAGAGTCATATTTATTACACAAGTCTTTAATCAGAAGCTCATCAAACTCGTACTCATTTTTACGTGCACGTTCGTGTATGGAGTCAGTTTTTTCTGTGGTGAGGGTACTGAAGTGGGCTTGCCATCCCTTGGGGACATCGTCACCTGAGTAAGACTGGTCACCAACATTTAGTTTAGTGAGTTGACTGGGCTGTACTTTCCGCTGAGACTTTACCAGGCGATAAAAGAGGTTTTTATCCTGGGACTGAGCATCCATTATAGATTGTAATTTTAGGTCCCGGTTCACAGCAGTAGCTTTTCTCTGCGTCCGCCGGACATCAAGTTTAGCTTGCTTGCGTTGTATAACCAGAGAGTCAGTCGGGTCGCGTGAGCAGCCAGCACACTTCCATTCATGATGCACTCGCTTACTTTTCGAGACTGCTTCGGCGATTTCTTCAGTCCAGAGAGACCTATGCCGAGTTGATGGTGGTTTTTGTGATTGAGAAGAGGCTAGTAAGGCTTCAGACGTCAGAACACTACATATCTTGGAGTAGATCATATGAATGTCACATACTGTCCTGCAGACTGGATTTGATCCGTTGAGACTAAGTTCTAACTGTTCCTGATATTCTCGCTGGTCAACCTTACTCCATTGGACTTTCAGGCAGACATCTTGGACCGGTAGGGATACTGTCGGCTGGGTGACTAATTTGGGAGTGTTCAATAGTAGTCGCATAACCAGCGGAAAATGGTCAGAGCTGTTGCTGTATACTCTGTCAAGCCGGCGAGTCTTGAGAATTAGTGTTTCTGGCGCGGTAGTGAGGAAGTAGTCTATTGTAGAGAAGTCCCGACCGTTAGGATGTTCAAAAGTTGGACCTTCTGTGAAACTGAGCAGTCTGAATTTATCCATAAGTAGGCGGAGCTGAGTTTTCCGCTTCTCATTGACTTCTGAAGTTAGGTCGCAGTTAAAATCACCACATAGAAGGATGCAATGGGACGAACTATACTTGACGACAATTTCATGGAGTTGGTCAAGTACCTCTTGATATTCCTCATCAGCTATGGCTCCATTCCTAGTAGGCATGTATATTGAAGCAATAAGGAGCGGAGTCAGGACTGTAACAAGTGTAATACACTGTATGCGAGTACTACCCTCTGGAGTGGGTCGGACAACATGTGATAGAGATTTCCTCCAAAAGACTGCTACCCCTCCATATCCTCTTGGTTTTTGCAGGGCAGTGATCGGATTATCACTGTCAACAGCTTTTCCTTCACATACGAACTGTGGATTAAAGGCATTCAGACTGGAGAGTTGGTAATCAAAGAGCCAGTGTTCCTGCACGCAGACTGTATCAGCTTGGTTCAGAATGTTTTGTACGGACTCAGAGTTGGTTTCAATGTTCTTACAGTTAAAGGTGATCACTGTAAGTTCGGTATCACGGTTTATATGGTCAATTTTCACTGGACGAGTCACCGTTAGGTTTTGTGTTTTGTCAGGCTGGCAGGACATAAAAAAGACTGAGAATCAGTTGTATCGTCTTTTTCAGGAGATGGCTGCACTTGCTCACTGGTGTTGTTCGAGTTTGGACTGGAATAGCATTTTTCACTAGTCAAGTGCAAATCTGGGGTATTCGTGGGTAGGGCGGTTGTATCAGGCTGGGAGTCCAGATTACAGGGGACATCTAATAGTCGGCTCCTCTCTGGGACAGTCACTGGGGTGCCTTGGTTATGTGTGTGGTGATTCAGTGTGAGCGGGTTCTGAGACATGTTATTCTGACTGGTTGGCATGAGTGGAGATGTTTCAGAAGTTGGATTGAATGGTGCATCAATAGTTGAATGGGAGTGTAAGTTTGTATGATGTGATCTGGTAGAATAGTTGGTAGGGATGTGAGAGCTGTAGTTCCTCTGTTGTGGTACATGTGTGTGTGGGTGCATATTACGTACGAATGCATGAGGTGTCTGGTTAGTTAGTTGTGGTACATGTGTGTGTGGGTGCATATTACGTACGAATGCATGAGATGTCTGGTTAGTTAGTTGTGGTACATGTGTGTGTGGGTGCATATTACGTACGAATGCATGAGGTGTCTGGTTAGTTAGTTGTGGTACATGTGTGTGTGGGTGCATATTACGTACAAATGCATGAGGTGTCTGGTTAGTTGGGATGTTGTGAATGTAGGGTGGGTGTAGGTATGGTGGTGGTATGGAGATGTAGGGGTAATGTGGTACACTGATGTTTGATAAGTTGGTTGGGTACATAGTATGAGGATATACAGGAGGAGGGGGAGGCTGATGTAGTGGAGGTGTATATGAGGAACAGTGTTGCTGGTTTGTGGAGGATGGAGGTTGCGATGTATTTTGAGATTTTTGTTCCAGCAGTTGGATTCTTCTCTGCAGGTCCTCTAATTCAAGATGTTGTATTCTTTGACTTAGTCTATTTATATCTGTAGATGAGTCTTGCTGTGTATTTGACAGAGTCTCTATCCGAGGGGTCTGAGTGGGGGGCTCAGCATGGGATTCGGATTCCAGCGAGAGTATTCGCATTCTCAGAAGTTTGTTAGTTTTTTCAAGTTCTGCTATTCGAGTTTCCAGCTTGACCGCATATGCCTGTGCAGTGCATAGATCTCTCTTAGCATCTTTAACTCCAGCTTCTTTTTTCTTGAGGTCATCTTCAGCCTTCTTTAACTTGACCTCACGTGCGCGGATATTTTTTAATTCAGTAGTTAGGTTGGCTACAAAGACTGGATCTGGATGGATTCCATTGCTTGGGTTGGGAGGGGAAGGAGTAACAGCATCCGCACCGCCCTCATTTGTCACATCTATCACCATAACTGCTGAGCGGTTGTCAGCTGGCTTTCTCGTCGTAGCACCTACAGTTTTTTTCGGATTTGGATTGATATTGTCTTTTACCGGGATGGTGATATCACCCTGTGCTTTAGGCACGTCGTTACAGAGTCTGCAAGATGGGCAGACATAGTCATCAACGGAGATGGTTTCCATTGTGGGACAGCAGATTTCATGAAACAGACCCTGGCAAGACTTACAGGAGATCAGAGGGGAGTTTCCCATGGATTTATCACAAGCCAAGCATAAAGGATCAGGAACGGGCTGGGAGATCTGACTCTCTTCTACCAGTATGGATTTTGCTAATGTAGTTTCTCTGTTTAATCCTCTAGATGCACGCATCAGGTCTGGGCCATAAACTCGATTACTCCTGATAGATACTGAAGATATAAGGTCACGTTGGGTAGAAGTTGAAGTATTGGTAGAATGAATATCCGAAGGATTATGGGTCGACTGTAGGATGTAGGCTGGTAGTATGCCTGGTGGCCTCTGTATTCCAGGAGGTCCTTGTATGGTCAGGACTTGTTCCTCAATCCCTGAGTGTACATGTTTATCAGAGTCTGGGTGGTCTGGACAATTGTATTTTATACCTGGGATTGATTCTAGTTTATCTATAGTTTCAGGTGATAACTTAGCACATCTGTAATGTATCCAGTGTGAGCCAGCTTCACAGTAAATAGACCTAGTCAAGCAGTTTTTCCTACATCTGGGACAACTGTGTGGGGCAGCTGGATATGACTATATGCTGGCGCTTTCAAAAACCGATCCACTCGAAGCCCGTTCCTTCTCATTCACCAAACGCTATATAGACGATCTTCTCGCTGTGGATAATCGCTATATAAATGACGCAGTGAAGGATATATATCCACCACTGGATTTGAAGGAAACTACAGATAGCCCTACAGGCACATCTTATTTAGATCTCTATCTCTATAAAAATGAAGCGGGCATTCTCTCTCGTCGACTTTATGACAAAAGAGATGATTACAATTTCGACATCGCAAACTATCCCTTTCTGGATAGTAATATTCCAGTGGGACCTGCATATAGCGTATACATATCTCGCTTAGTAGCATTTGCTAGATCCTGTGTTAAATGTGATGATTTTAATCAACGTCACAAAACATTGTTGCAGAAACTTATAAAACAGGGCTATTCCACCAAGCGCCTCCACTCAAAGTTTTTCAAATTTGGCGATACATATCGCATGCTGATAGCAAAATACGAACGTAGCGTGCAAGATCTATGGGGCTACGTTTCGTAACATGTGTCTAATTCCGCTTAACCCGGGGCTAGGGGCCGTATGAGCCCATGTACTTCAAGATCCTCATGGTACTCATATGAACAGTCATAATCAAAGCGTGACTGAGGTACATCATTTTTAGATGACGACTCTATAACGAATATTATGGATTAAGAATACTGATCAGCGATACGGATTTGATATTTGGAACATCATGATGTCTTGCCGGCATCATTGAAAACTGTTGACCGCTTCTCTCTTGCAGGAAACAAGCCTATGTTTATGTATACTTTGTCTTTTTGAATTTGGTGCTAATACTGTTATATGGAAATGGAATAGGTCTTTGGATTATGGACGCGGATATTCTCTAATGGACGACGGCTGGATTATGAATGACGGACTAGACGCTTGTAATTTAGGCTTTTCAGCAACTTCCAGGAACCTTGCAGGGGGGCGGCTAGTCCTGGTACGAGAATTGTCCATACGATCATTAGGTTGGTCAGGGTCATTGTTGGTAACATTTGAGTTCAGTGGTGGATTGAATTGAGTCTTTGGCTTACCGAGTTGTTGTAAAGCTGTGTGAAAGAGATCTCTGGGTTTCTTGTTCCAAGTGGACAAGTCTACCTGTGTCCCATTGACTCTGAGGGATTCAAGAAGCTGAGAAATTTCCTCGAGGTCGTCCTGAAAGAACTGATTCAAGCCATCACCATTGATAAGGATGTTTGACTTTGTATGATACATATTGACAGTATAACGTTTTCCTCTTGGTGGAATTATCTTGTACACAATCTGAGTCTCGCTTTCCCGTTTATTTACTGTGGGTTGATTGATAACTCTCCCTTTGGATGCTGGAAAGTCAGAATAGAGTTGTGCAAGTATGCGTCTCAATACTAGGTACATGGCGGATTTCGCTTCCAGGAAAACTCCTCCATCCTTGGGGGTAATTTTGATATCGGCTGACCGATTCGCCGCTACAATTTGTTTTTGAAGGGTACGAGCAACATTGAGGGAAAACTCCCGTTGAATACAGTTACCAGTACTTGGTTGTATAGCAGTTGGTCTAATAGGTGACACATGACGATCAGTTGAGGGTCCTTGAATGAGAGATGGGGCAAGGGAATTCACCATAATGTCACATTGATTATTGCGATTCACCATAATGCAAGGGATCTGTTCAGACAGTTCACGTTACCTGGGGTGTGAGGACTGCCCTTCAGTATCTGTTATCACGATTTGTGGACTGGTTGGCGATGAGCGATTAGTCAGTTGATTGTTTCCTTCTCAGAAATTAAAGGACAATTGTGTTCACAGGGTCCTTATTGAATGGGCTTCAGCAAAATTTGTAGATCTAGTTAAGAGGATACTTCACTAAAAGAAAGCAATTCAGTTCATTTGAGCAGGATGTGGAATTAAATTTGAATCAGTTCATTTTTACAGGACTTCGACGGGTCTTGATTAAAACACACTTGATTAAAAGGATCGATTCAGTTCATTCGTAGGTGAAATTAATTTTTGATTACTTCATCTTCAGTACTTTACCAGCTTCATCAGATCTTGATCTTGATATAAAATACTTGATCTTGGTTAAAACACGGGATTAAAAGGGAGCAGATCAGTTCATTCATGCATTATTGGGAGGATGGATTAAGTTCATATATTCAGGACTTTTACGGGCGTTTCTCGACACTGGGATGTTGTTGTTGTTGTTGTTACAATGTCATGGTAACCAAAAATACAAGAATTATGAAACGAAACGATCGAAAGCGAAAGCAGAGGATAGAATAAGCTTGGACTAGTAGTTGAGACTTTCGATGATTATAGCCACCAAAGGGAATGATCTTCTTGAAACTTGAAATTGGCCGAGAAAAGTTTTTGTTTCCCAAGATGGCGGCTCGACTGCACCAGGGAGAATTCACGGGATTTCCAACTCCTGAACTGAGGGCTCCAGACTCGGTTGCAAATTAAAATACACTAGAACTAGCTAAGCTAAAAGACGATAAAAGGCTGGAACTGAGGTGTGCTGGAACAAAAAACATAAAATAAAACACTACACAATACTAAAATCTACAACTACAGGAGCAAAATAAAAAGACGTGCGATCTGTACAAAGTCCGTGCGCAATACCCTAACTTAGATCGGACCTTGCTATATGATAATTCTAAAAGTAATTTACGGTATGCTGACAGTGTTCGCACCGCTTTACGATTGTTGTTGTTGTCGTAAAACGCGGCCGTGGTCGTGATTTCGTTGGAAGTCTTTTTAGACTCGCACGATTTATTTAGACTCGGTCGGGTTACCGAAAACAGACAATTCGTTAAATTGTGCGGAGATATCCAGAGAAATAGTTTACACAATGAACTGAGAGCTTTTTTGTTACCAGTCCGACGGACTTGTTGTTCAGTCACCCACACCAGTCCGTTTGATTTTTTGGACGGACAGGTGCCAACTCTTGACCTTGAACTTGCAAATTCCCGCCAAGTTTGTTTCATAAAATTTGTTTTTCGATAAGGTTTACTACGATGATTTCATTGGCTGAGAACAGTCAGCGGGTCTGGGGCCAGCACATGATCTTATTGTGTTACGCAAAATAGACTCGTCCATGCTATCAAGCCCCCAACCGTCTACGGTCTTTTTCTTAACCATCACGGCAGCCTCGCTGCCTGTACTTTCAGTTTGGTTAAGTGTCAAAGCTTTCACTTTCATCAGGGGCGTGGATTTCCCGCGGTTAGACTGACCCAGATTTCGCGCTTGCAGCGTATTCAGCAGGGCCGATTGGGTGGATACTTCATGTAAGGAAGCACGAGAGAGACTATAAGAGGGTGGAAAACCTGCACCATTCTCTTATTTTCAGCCGTACAAGTGCCATATTAATGAAACACAATGTGGTTCAAAGTAGTTTCTTTGTACAGCAGAGTACAGCTCTGTCTTTATCAACGCTCTTTGCACCTTCTTAATGGAAGGAAATGAAGTTGACTTTTCAATTTGTCATCAGGAACATTACCTTTTCTCGGTACGGCAGAATGCAGCGGCACAATGGAAAATCAGAGAGTTTTCTTCTGCCGGCACTTTGAACCGGCAGAATGGAAAGAAGGGTGAGCCTAACCCTGTAACGTGGCAATGAAGCGCATCAGAATGAACATGTCTTTCTTGAGAGCGTCACTTTGCAACGTCACAATCAAAGTCAAATCCTGCTTACCAGCATCACAATATAACACAATGACTTCTACAAAGAAGACTTGGTAACTTGGACTTGGTAACGTAACGTCGTTATGAGCGGACGTGTTTTTACACTGCTCCGGTAGCTCATCGATTGATTGGATTTCTCTACACCAATTTCTCTACACCGATTATCCAGATTCAGATACGAGCGAGTTCATTTGAATTCAAGTTAGAAGTGTTTAATGAACTGTTTAATGAACTGTTTGGATGATCACTGGATTGCACTCATCGCACTGGATTGCTGAATTACTGACTTACCGGTGTACATCCTGTGAAAACTACACCTAGATTTGGACGGAATCTGAGTAAGTTTGCCTGAATTTGAATTGAACTGATTGCTGAATCGCTAGTATATTAGCTCAGCTGTTTGGACTATATCAAATAGGACCGCCTTCAAACTGAAATCACAACGCCGTAGAAGTTGGCAACACCAAATAATTGGATTCAAAGCGAAAATCAACTGCCAACGTAACGCAACGTTACTGCACGCCTTGCAAGCTGTTTATAAATCGGCTGGTTTATGAATTAGCGTTGAGATAACTTTGGATTTGATGAAATCTGCTTAGTAGTAGAGATCGCATTGATTATTTGAAAATCTTGAATTTTGTTTGAATTCAACTGTTTTGTAACGGTGACGTAACGCGACGTTACACTTAACATTCTAGACAAACGTGAATCTCGAACGTTTGCAACGTAACACAGACAGGACGTTCTGGACAGGGAACTATTCTGTCGTCATTTTCTTTTGAAAGCGCCAAAAGAAAGACAATATTGTGCCCATTCTAGACAAACGTCAATCTCGAACGTTTGCAACGTAACACAGACAGGACGTTCTGGACAGGGAACAATTCTGTCGTCATTTTCCTTTGACTTCGATTTATTGATCAGAGATAGAAATTTCCTGGATAGGTAGAAGAGAAATCTACAGACATGCCTAAAGTCAAAAAGGACACGACATTCTATGCCGTGGCAGTGGGTAAACAACCCGGAATATATAAAGAATGGAGTATGTGTGAGGAAAATGTTACAAAATATCATGGCGCTTTACATAAAAGTTTTGCGTCAGTAGAAGCGGCCCTACAATATTTGGTTACGAATGGCCATAGCTGCGAGTTTTCCCGTGTATATGACATAGATGGAACGTCGAAAGCAGTGCAGGATCTTGGACATAAATGCCCCAATTGTATAAACCAGGAGAAGCACTCTTGTGAAACTGACTCTTGTGAAACTGCTGTGAAATCCGTCGATATGGTAGAAGAAAGTGTGAAGTCGTGCCCTATGTGTGACGCCGATGCTGATCGCCACATGATACGGTGCAGTAATTGCAAATTGTGGTATCACTTCATGTGCACTGACCTACCGGACTACCAATTAGCATCTTTTGCCAGTACATCGAGGAAATACTCCTGCCAAAAATGCACCACCATCTCCTCAAAGTTGGAGTATACTTTATTCACCCTCCGGCAACAGAGTACCAACGATAGCTCCCGCCCTGACTGTCGTTCACCTAGCCCACACATGAATGGATCATCTGACTCCCTCAACACATCCGGAATAAGAGAAACTCGGGTTAAGAAACTGAAATTGGAAGCAGAAAACATGAAACTTAAACAGTCACTGAGTATTGCCCAAATGAGGATGGAAGAGCTGCAAGTGACAGTTCAGCAACACAGTGACAATACCACAGTTCTGGATGCAATATCTTCACTGGACGAGAAAATCGTGTCAGCAATAACTCAGATGCACAGCATTACCTACTCTATTGAGCTGGATAAAGTAAAGAATGAGTTGGTGGAAATTAAACGCGAAAATCAAAGAGTATGCGAAGAACTAGAATTCGTGAAAAGGGAGAACCAGTCTCTAAGATCAGAAGTAACCACAACGAAGGCCTTGTATAATGCTGACCTCGAAAAATTAACTGCCGCGTATGAAATAAGACTTGCCAAATTGAATACAGGCAGTGATATCACCTCTGATCTGTTTCGTGCTTTCCAAGATATAAAACAGTCTAACCAGTCTCTGATTACCGAGATCTCTGGCCTACAGACATCTGTGAGTGAACTTTTGTCCCAAGCACCACAACCTTCTATCTCAGTTACCACACAACTAGATGATTCGGTCACCCAAAATATCCAGCAGATAAAGTCGCAACTTGCTGAACTTGTAACTTTGCCCAAGGACACAGTTGGTATTAAGTCTCAGTGTAATCTCCTGAAAAGTGATGTTGGTCAAATAAAGCGTGAGCTAGGCAAGATAATCCCGGCTTCAACAAAACCTGGTAATGGGAGTCCCAGTTACAGTCGTATCGTGCAAAATAGATACGATCCTTTAGCCGACCAATCTAGTAGGTCTACTAGTGGGAAACCGGATGAATATATGTCGGACTACACTGGCACCGAGAATAGTAGAGGAGCTCGACATGATTTTGTGAATCAACCTATGGAACAACGTCAAGAGAAAGTACTCCTCTTGGGGAATTCTCATTTGCATAACATTGATGTCCATAGACTATCTACGCAATGTACAGTAGACAAAAAGATAGCCTTCACCATAGAGGAAGCCAGTTCTACTTTGGATTCCATCCCCAAACAATCATCATATCAGTGTGTCCTCCTACATCTCTTCACAAATGATGTCAAAAACCTCAGTTCTCAAGAATACGTACTGAAAATGCAGCAACTTGTTAACAAAATTAACAACGTGTTGAAGAAGCCCAAGATCATTATTTCCCTTGGTCTTAGCCGTACTGATGATATGGTCCTCAATGGAAAGATGCATGAGTGTAACATCTTGATTCAGCATCAGTTTCTGTCCAACAAAGCGAAATTGTTTGTGGGAAACACCAACTTGAGACACGGGGACCAGCCCATTGAGAGATGTATGGCTTCAGATGGGGTTCACTTAACCGCGAAAGGCAGCAGTCTTCTGGCGATGAACTTTCGCAGTGTTATCCATGCTGCTCTTAACATCAAAGGATTTTCACCTGGAAAAGTCCAACGTAAAAATCAACGCCAGAAGAGGCTTCCTAGTCGCCCAAGCCTTCGTCAGAATGTTTATGATCAAGATACGGAATATGATTCCTTTAGAATGAATGACGAATATTACAACAACGTATCATTGGGATACTCTGGCCAGCGCGGTCATAGACGACCATCTGGTATCTACGCCCAACAAGAGGCAAGCAACGATCGTCATGATACAGATTACTCTGTTAAAGACTGGGGAAAGTCTTCATATGGATCTACCCAAAAACCCGAATATGGCAACTTCTGGAGTAATAGATACAATTACCAGTATTACTAACTGATTTAATAATATCATTTTTATAGGTGTAATTCATCACCATCAAACTTACATGAAAACCTAACTATGTGTGTCCCACTTAAATCTTCAAGTTCCAACAATGGAACCTCACCATTGATAAATATAAACCAACTAAAAGTGACGAGTTGGAATGTTCACGGGTTAATTTCAAAAGAATTCAATAAATTAAACGATCCAGATTTCATCAAATGTATCAATGACTATCATATTATAGGTCTCTCTGAAACACATACTGGTCCTGATCATGACTTAGACATTCCCGGATATCGGGTAGTACCACTCATTGGTCCTAAACGACGAACGTCTAACATACATCATGGTGGATTAGCCATTTACGTTAGAGATGACCTTCGATCAAGTATTCGCTTTTTGGAACATACAACTAATCACTATATATGGCTTGAGCTCAATGCTGACAATTTTGGTCTAGATAAAAATATATATCTATGTTTTGCTTATATCCCTCCTGAGAATTCTCCTTTTTGTCCAATATCTGATATTAGTATTATACAAATGATTGAGTCGGATATAGCTAGACTATCAAATTTGGGATACGTGATACTTACTGGTGATTTAAATGCCCGCACAGGTTCGGGCCTTGACTTTTGTGTCTAATGATGATTCTAATCATCTGCCCCTATACGACACTTATGTCGAAGATGATGCAACTTTACGTCGTTACAACTGTGATAAGATACAGGATCAACGTGGCAAACAACTACTAGATCTGTGCATATCCGCACAGATGAGACTTTTAAACTGCAGAACAGTCGGTGACACAATTGGACACTTCACCTGTCATCAACCAGGTGGCAGCAGTGTTGTAGATTATACTGTCGTATCAGATACTTTGCTAAAATTAATATCGTATTTTCATGTACACAGGTTTACAGGTTATCTGTCCGATCACTGTCAATTATCATTTATGCTACGCGTAAATTATCATATAACAATTTTGAAGAATGACCTAAAGCCTCTGCCTTCTAGATACATATGGTCAGAGGACTCACTTCACAAATACCAAGATGCTTTATGTTCGCATCCAGTTCAAAATGCTATTGATAAATTTCTTGAAAACAGATACTCCCAAGAGCAGGTTGACTGTGCAGCAGATGATTTTAACAATATCCTTAAAACTGCTGGGAACATAGCCTTGAAATGCATTAAGTCTAATAGAGCCAGAAAAACTCATATAATTACTAAAAAGAAACCAAGGTGGTATGATAAAACTTTGCAAAGTCTTAAAAGTAGCACAAAGTACAAAGCGTATCTATTATCTATATATCCAAAGGTACCATGTGTTAGATCTTCGTACTTTAAATCTCTAAAAGATCTTAGAAAAGCAAGGAAATATAAAAGGAGAAAATATAGAAACAGGCTTATTAACAATCTAGACAATTTAGTCGACGATAAGCCGAAAGAATTTTGGAAAATATTGGAAGAACTTAAAGAGAATGACAATCCAAAAAAGGAAGATACAGAAAATGTATCACCAGATGAATGGTTAAAACATTTTGAGAAATTAAATGTAAAAAGTAAATTCAGTTCAACTGAAAATTTCATTGATACAAATTTACAACATCTAGAACAGCAAACTAATTTCAGTGAGTTAGACTATAGAATAAAAGAAAATGAAATTAGTAAGGCAATTAAAGGACTCAAAACACAAAAAGCATGTGGCCTAGATGGTATCTGTAACGAAATGCTGAAATATGGCTATACCAGTCTTGGCTTATGCATTCAAAAACTATTTAACCTTACTTACTCCAATGCGGTTTATCCCCGATGCTGGAGTGAAGGTTACATCTCCCCTATTCACAAGTCTGGTACTAAGAAAAACCCCTCCAATTATCGAGGAATTACTATAACCAGTAATATTGGCAAACTATTCAACTCAGTTCTTAATAACAGATTGGAAAATTTTCTTTCCTCTCGCGATATCATTAGAAAAGAACAATTGGGCTTTACTAAAGGTGTGAGGACCTCTGATCATATGTTTGTTTTGAAAACATTGGTAGATTCATACCAACAGGTTGAACACAAACCAATGTACGCTTGCTTCGTTGATTTTTCGAAAGCATTTGACAAGGTTTAGCATACGGGTCTTTTTTACAAACTGCAGTCGATCGGTATAGGTGGACAATTTTACAAGATTTTAAAAGATATGTATAATAACAATATGCTATGTGTAAAGGTTGCTGGTGCACTGACAAACTTTTTTCAATCATTCACTGGTGTTCGTCAGGGCGACAATTTAAGTCCAAATCTTTTTAAAATTTTCATTAATGATCTACCATCCATATTTGATAATTCATGTGACCCGGTATTCCTTGGGACCACACCTCTCAATTGTTTATTGTATGCAGATGATGTTGTGCTATTGTCTGACAGTAAGGAAGGTTTACAACTATCCCTTGATAAACTACAATTATACTGTGATAAATGGAGTCTGGAAGTGAACATAGCTAAAACTAAATGTATGATATTTAACTGTAAAAGTGGAACATCTCCAAAATCATTCTGTCTTGGTGATGCCCAAATAGAAACAGTACAGTCGTACACATATTTAGGAATTACATTTAACCCATCTGGAACGTAGAAATTGGCCAAAGTTCAACTGAATGGCAAGGCATCTAAGGCATTCTTCAAAATTCGAAAATGTTTTTCATGTAACCCTCCTGGAATCTCCACTTCTTTGCATATATTTGATCATACTATTAAGCCTATTTTACTCTACTGTTCAAAAATATGGGGATCATCCATTGTTACAAAATTGAGTAAAAAATCATTTTTAGATAACTATATTAAGAATGAACCACTTGAAAGACTTAACTTGAAGTACTGTAAATACATTCTGGGGGTCAACTCCAAATGTACAAATTGTGCTGTGTTAGGTGAACTCGGTCGACGTCCTATGCTAATTGATGTTATTTGTTCAATGCTTAAATACTGGCGTCGCTTATTTGAAATGCCTGATGATACGTTATTAAAGAAAGCTTTTGATTTTTCTATCAAATTGGACACCCAAGGAAAAGAGACCTGGGTAACGGGTATTAAATGTATATTGTCATTCTTAAATCTAAGTCATTTATACGAACAGAAAAAAAGTTTATCTGTTGGTAGCTTAGTTTCCAAAGCTGCAAGAAGTTTCTCTTCTGTATTTTGTAACTGGTGGAATGAACAACTGTTTACCGACCGTCCCAACGTAGCGTATGGTAACAAACTCAGAACATGTAGAACCTTCAAGCTAAATTTTGTGTTGGAACCTTACTTATCTATTCTGAATCGAGATCATCGCAGTGACTTATGTAAGCTACGAACAAGTAGCCATGACCTTCAGATTGAGAAAGGTAGATTTGCCAAAGTACCAGCAGATAAGCGTTTATGTACTCTTTGCAATGCTGGTAAGGTTGAAGATGAATTCCATTTTTTAATGGAATGTAATAAATATGATAATTTTCGGGACATCTTTCTATTTAAATGTGATAGCATGAATGCCAACTTTTCTCAACTCGATATTTCAAACAAATTTATTTGGCTCTTATCGTGCGAGGATCCAATTATTGTGAAAAATTTAGGTAAGTTTGTTCATGATTGTATGAGCGCACGTAGCAATATGATTGATAGTTCGGCATCTAAACATGACAAATGTGTTACTGGTACAGGAATAACAGATGTTAGCTAATATACGTTTTTAGTGTTACAAACAGATACTAGTCAGTAAAATCATAATTTATTGTAAAATGCCAGCGAAATCGCTGCTCCTGGCATTATTGTTCCTTGTATCACGACTGCTATTTTTCTGTAAATCAAATTATTTCTAATCAACTAGGTTATTCTATATGTATATATACTTAATTATCTTCGCTTGATTGTATATCTGCTCGATAACGGGCGCTGTGATCAGCAAATAAAGAACCTTGAACCTTGAACCTCTTCCCTCTACGGCAGAATGGAACGGCACAATGAAAAATGAAAGACTCTCTCTCTTTCTGCCCGCCGGCACTTTGAACCGGCAGAATGAAAGGAAGGGTTGAGCCTAACCCTGTAACGTCACAATGAAGTCCGTCAGAATGAAGATGTCTTTGTTGAGAGCGTCACTTTGCAATGTCACAATCAAAGCCAATCCTGCTTTCTAATTGGAGGTAGTTGCTATACAAGGTACCTGTTTTGTCGGTACGGCAGAATGGAACGACACAATGAAAAATTTAAGACCATATTTTTTCGAACAGACGCTGCAACGTCGCAATGAAAGACAGCCCCTTTACCTCTTTACGGCAGAATGCAGCGACACAATGGAAGATGAGAGAATTTTTTTCTACCGACACTTTGAACCGGCAGAATGGAAGGAAGGGTGAGCCTAACCCTGTAACGTCACAATGAAGTGCGTCAGAATGAACATGTCTTTCTTCAGAGCGTCACTTTGCAACGCCACAATCAAAGTAAATCCTGCTTCTCAGCATCACATAACACAATCACTTTTTCCCTCTACGGCAGAATGGAACGGCACAATGGAAAATGAAAGACTTTCTTTCTGCCGGCACTTTGAAGCGACAGAATGGAAGAGGGCCTAACCCTGTAATGTCACAATGAAGTGCGTCAGAATGAACATGTATTTCATCAGAGCGTCACTTTGCAACGTCACAATCAAAGTCAATCCTGCTTACCAGCATCACAATATAACACAATCACTTTTTCCCTCTACGACAGAATGGAACGGCACAATGGAAAATGAAAGACTTTCTTTCTGCCGGCACTTTGAAGCGACAGAATGGAAGGAAATAAAGCGTTTAATTGATCATCAGAAACATTACTTTTTCTCAGTACGGCAGAATGGCACGTCACAATGAAAAATTTAAGACCATCTTTTTTCGTACTGACGCTGCAGCGTCACAATGAAACACAGTCACTTTAGTTCTTTACGGCAGATTTGCAGCGGCACAATGGAAAATCAGAGACTTTTCTTCTGCCGGCACTTTGAACCGGCAGAATGGAAGAAAAGGGTGAGCCTAACCCTGTAACGTCACAATGAAGTGCGTCAGAATGAAGATGTTTTTCTTGAGAGCGTCACTTTGCAACGTCACAATCAAAGCCAATCCTGCTTTCTAATTGGAGATAGTTTCTAAATAATAAGCTATTACGCTATACAAGGTACAATTTGACATTCGACTTGACATACATTCCGTGACACTGCTTTGACACTCACCTAAACATACATTCCTCCCTAATACAGCTTTGACACTCGATTGCACGTACATTTTTCCCTAATACCGCTTTGACACTGCACTTCAGATTTTTTCCTTCCTAACAGTGCTTTGAAAGTCAACTTCAAGCACACTCATGCTGAACGCCCAGCTTCAACATTACCCTAGTTACGCTTTGGTGGAGAAATTATCTGACTTCTATAGCTGAAATGACCCTAAACCTGATAGTTATGGAGCATACCTAACCCCAAGTCCTAATACCGCTTTGACACTCAACATTACATACATTCCTCCCTAACACCGCTTTGACACTCGACTTCACATACATTCCTCCCTAACACCGCTTTGACAGTCAACTTCACATACATTCCTGCCTAACACCGCTTTGAAATTCAACTTCAAATACATTCCTCCCTAACACCACTTTGACACTCGACTTCACATACATTCCTCCCTAACACCGCTTTGCCACTCGACTTGACATACATTCCTCCCTAACACTGGTTGACCCTCGAC
>JAVTVY010054287.1:0-30011 GCA_036873755.1 Hanleya hanleyi
GCAGCCCCTCCCCCCCCCCCACCCCCCCGGTGGGGGTATTAGTTGACTGGTCTATGCTCGGTTCCACCACAGTTTTCTAGATTGTGTACTTTGATTTCGCCATATGTTATACAAAGGATGAATGTGACGTAATTTCAATATAATAATTTGAATATAAATAGAGGGAAAGATTTCTCTAAATTATATTTGCTCTTTTTTAATAGTATGATAATTCAATGAATGATTTTTTCCAGTTCTAAGTTTGACATAGTCCTATTCCGCCTATGTACAGTCGCTCTATACGCTTTAGTGGGAATTCGATCGGCTCCAGACGTATGCAGTTAGAGTAACACATATATAATTTTAGGCATGGACAAATTTAAAATCATGCAAATTAATATTACCAGTACCTAGAGTTGAAGATTCCTTCGCTGTTTGGAATTCCCCGTTCAACCTAGTTCTTTGTCAATCAAGATTTAATTTAGTCTTGGGTGAAGGGAGTCGTGGATGAGGGGGCGGGGTGTAACTGACATCGAACAGAAATTGAGATGAATCGACACTTACCACGTTTGTACCTGTAACACCAATGAATGTCAGACCTGATGTTTTTTCTTGAGCTAACATTCGTCTAATGTGCTCCAGTTCTTGAGTCGACTTCACATACAAGAGTCGTCCCCCCTCCTCTGATAGGCAATCTTGATTTGCGTCTGTCCAGCTGATTGAATAATCTCGTCGTATCCGATAACATGTGTCACCGGTACAGCTGTCAACAGACTCTATAATCTCCGTTTTCAGGTACATCATAATGTTAAGGTGATAGTCGGGGGAAGCGTGTATATTAAGTCTTGCATAGTCATTATATCTCCTGTAGTCTGCTCCTGGTATGATGTATTCACGTGGATGACGTACATTGGTGAATGTTGTGACCGCTCCATTCTCCTGGGTTATCGTTAGACGGTCCAGGCTGGATCTCCCCGAACCCTTCCTGATAGAGAATTGATGAATCATCAAACGCCACCGACACCAGCCAATAATGCACCATGTCTCAATACTCCAGTAACAGTTTCCATGGTGACGTTGATCAGATATCAGGACTAATAACGTGGAGGGTGCCACATATAAAGGATCATCATCATCATCATCATTAGTCTGATTACAATACAGATGTCTGAGTGGCTTATCTATCGCATGAATGTTATAGTGTATAAGGAGGGGATGATCACAGTGTGGGCCAAGCTTCCAAGATGATGGAGTAATGATCTTCCCTGGGCTGAAATCAACATTGTCCTCCCCATTGTATATATACACATACGGTACAGAGTCAGCAAGGTGTGAACTGTTGGCACATAACACTGACCATGATCGATAGTAATACCTTCCGTACAACTGGACTGTCTGATTATCTGTAATCACGTGACCACTCAGAAAGAATGTAGCACACATGCAACGATCGGTCATATGGTTTATTGGTATGGTAACATTGTCTTTGTAGTCTAGAATTCTCGGACCAGGAGTGAGACTATACAAACGCGAGCTGGAATATCCATCAGGCGTGTACACACTATGTACTGTGAATGAGATGACAGGGGCATCAGTGTAGACATCTGGTCCAACATCTCCATACATATACACCACAACAAACATGGTGGGAGAATTGGCGAGGAAATTGTTGAGCATAAATTCAATATTCCCACTGAACATTTCGCAGAAAGGACCGTGCTGGTGTTCATTCGACAAGATTCCATCATAAATCACGATACCGAAGTTACGGCAGTTATCGGCGTTTGTCAAAACGGAGACCATCGACACTTCTGAAATCTGTAACCAGTACCGGTAGAAACCATAACTTTCACTTCTCGTAAACTGTGCATAAGTACAGCATTGCCCAATAAGATTGTAATGCTCAAACAGTTCGAAATAACTTTTAGTACGTCTCACGTGAACGGGATGTGAAGAGCCGGTGAAAACGTTCGGGGATGTGTACTTTACCTGTGGACAAGTTTCACTGGAGCTCATGCACAACAGGGATAGGTAGAACCCAGAGGAAAATGCCCTCTTCCTGTCAGTTTTTAGTTTGCGGTTTGGGTCAGTTGTTGGGCTGTCGAAAGCATATACCGGTACTTCAGTATTCTGTGTTGAGAGAATTTCGTAACTAATGATGAAACCAGGAATTGTTTGTATGGTCCATGTGATCGTATCAATGGTCACACCTGAGGTAGGGATTTGATACGGGATGACACTGTCGGGATTTGTTGTAAAGGACGACCTCTCCTGAAGTGTGATATTTTGTATCTGGGTAGTTTTCGCTTGTCGAGTCAAGTTGATCGGCCGGTAAATTACCCTGAAGTAACAATTTTCAATGACAAAATCACTGTGAAAAATGACATTCATCCTCGTTCGTTTTGAAGACCAACGGACGTGCTCTATTCCCACAGAATCTTCCCAAAGAAATCTCGTCGGTTGCCGCCGATTTAGCGGGAGCCACTTTCGGAAACCATAGGTCGGTATCATTGTCTCTCAGCGTTAATTCCCATGATATGATATTACTTGAATCAATGACTGGTACCAGAACCTCGATGAAATTGTGTGTACAATATTCCCCTATCATATCGGGCAGAAGATTGACCTCCAGGTACATTTCGTACGAGATGTTTGTTTCTATCGTCCAGACGCAGTCTGTAACCTTAGGGTAACTGATTGGGCTGCTCTCTGGGGTCCAGACTTTCAAAGAAGATATTTCCTCCGTCTCGCCACGGACTCGGCGCATCAGTTCACAAGTCATGCGGGGATCTACCTTGGTGGCTGTATAGATCAGTCGGAAACCTTCCGCTGTTTCAGAGTCGTCGGTGTGAAAGATAATGAGCAGGTCATATACGGGATCAGTGACGATAGTTCGCAAACTTGGGTCCAACTTTCCGCATAGCTTCTTCACGAGATATTTTTCATTCTCTGCTAACCCTTTGTAAATAGCAACGTAATCGCCCTTACAGTAGTCACCCGTGTCCTCCAATGTGAAAGTGAGAAACTCCAGACGAACTATGATCAGAGCAGAAAAGGAAATACTCCGATTCTCGTGTAAGTTGTTGGAATAATCCCTAGGGTAGTTCGGAGATTCGAATACGCCCTTCAACTCCTCGATCTTCTCGTCTTGACTCTCACACCAATCCACAGCCAGGGAGAGTATTGTGAAAAGCAACGACAAGTAGAATATTCTGGAGATCGTCAATCTTCAAAATAAAAACATCAAGTAATTTATTAAGATATCCTGATACAATTAACAGTAAACGACATTTCGGTAAGCAAAACTATGGCACGATACATTTCTGCACGCGACATTCAGCATCTATATTTCACAGCCCATAATTTGTTAAAAATAACAGAAGTTCTACATTCACATTGTGATTGTCCATATGTCCTATTCAGTCAAATATTAAAAAAGGTAAAAATCCAGGGGAATGGAAAAATACATGCGTGTTACATTGATAGTTATTGCCGGGGGGGGAGCTTGGTATGAAACTTTTTTTTAGAGAGATCAGCGAACTTGGGATTCTGCGAAAAAATAATGTCTTCAATTGATATGTAAAATAAACGAATGTGGATTCTGTAATTAATGTATCTTTATGTGTATTGATCATATCATTATTGTGGTTTGTGGGTGTATTTTTAAGTTGGAAATTCAATCTGTATCTAAAATCAGATATTAACTCTGCGGGCGAAAGTCTAAATGAGTCCGGCATAAGGTGTGATATTTTTCAATATCGATGCGTGCTTATAGGCGAAACAATAGGAAAAATATACAATAAATCCACATACACTTTATGTTCAGATTTATTTCCGGGAAAACTCACAGAAAGCATGTCCGGCGACCTTGGAGCCCAGAGCTCCCGGGGCCTAGGCGGCTCCTGGGCCCTCGCCCGTTGGGCTGTGAGGATTCTCTTATTTTAGCTTTGTGTAGAATGAATCGTATCGGTTTCATATTGGTTCCAACTGTTCCATGGTGTAAAGGTCATTGTTTTGTATGCATTGAATATAACTAGAAAGTAAAATGGATTCAGGCCACATGAGGTTTGATTTTTTTCAATATTGATGCGTGCTTATAAATTCGAAACAAACTTGAAAATACAATCATAAATCTGAAGAATTGTGAAAATTATATATGTAACTGTATTTTATGTATATTTACTCTACAGCCCTCAGGTGGATGAGCAACATGCATTCTGTACCATGTCCGTTGCCACAAGGGGAAGATTAATCTCCACTGCATGATGACTGTACATAAAAGATAGTCGCATGTGTCCAGCTAATCATAGATAGTAGTGAGTTATATCATCCATATATGGTCGAAATAACGCAACGTTAAACCCTAATTTACTCACTTTATAAAACACTTGAGTGAAAAGTTTACTCAAGTGAGAGTGAATTTCCCTTGAATGTGACTCAAGTTTGGGTTGGTAATTCATCAAGTTGAGTTGAGCTGATTCCACTCAAGTTGACCTCACTCATCTTGAGTCGAAATCACTCAACTTGAGTGTATTTTTTTACTCATGTGCATGAGTGGGATGAATTTACACTTTATATGAGTGAAATTTCACTCATTTTAACTTGCGGCACACAGGTCTATGGGAGGCTCGTGTTGTTGTTGTTCTTGTGACTTTTTGATATACGTATGCGCTAAGAGAGTGTGATCTCTGCCACACTTTTATTTTCAATCTCCGATCTCACATGACAACCCTGTATTCAGGCACGTTTGAATTTATTTGCGAATATATTCGGTGGAATGAATTATTGCTTCGTTGATTTCCGTTCAGACTTTAATTTCCTTGCGCCAAGACAGGAAACTTCAGTCACGTAAAAGCTGTCGATCGACACATCAGTCATGTCTCCATATACTACCATTTTCACTGAACAGTATGTATGTACATTTTAAGATCCTTGAATTGCTTATATACCAAGGAAGATGAGCTACAACTTTGTCAGTGGTTCAGCTAGTTTGCATACAGTCATAGGCGACTGTCTTATAAGTAGAAAAATAAGTTCACTACTTCTAGTAATGATTTTATCTACACCTTATAGATAATTCACAAATTGATGAAGAAGTAGACAATTAACGGATTGTCATTATGATCAACATTGGATAATACTTGGTATCAAATTATAGATACATGCATCATAAAAACTAACGCAACACTTACGTTTCAGAAGTCACGGAACAACTCGCCAACTTTCGCCGAATAAAGATGTTTAGCTTATAGAAATGACAATTTGGTATGATGTTTAACTTTTCGCATATTTGGAAATGTGTTTTGAAAGGAAGAATAATTTAACCCTCTGTGGGAATCGGAACGATAACCCTCCACTCTCTGGAGTTGCATTTACTGTCTTGGCTATACCGACTCATTGATAATACTCAAAACTGAATTTATGCGCAACTGGTTTTATAATACAGAAATGACTATTTAGTATTTAATGAATTAGCCTGTGCGCGAACAATACATCATAGTTGTGCTGTTATATTGTGCATTTTTGGTTACAAGCATGAACTTTTGAACATGGTTATTTTGAATGATCCTCTTTCGGAACACAGCCTCTCTATCCTCATTCTCGCAAGCCAGAGCCTTGCTTCGCTGGTATTGATGCTCCCTTCTTCTTCGGCCCTCAGCATCCCTTTACATTAGCATTAATCACTTCAATAAATCCAATACTTTATGTATCAGCAGACAATGGGTAGAAACACATTGAATTTGACATCATTCTCTCAAGTCAGAGCCCATTCCTGGGTCTACACTTCACAATTTACGTTACTTTGTCAATCAGTTTTAAGAATGGAATTACGTCATATATTAGCAGATACTGCTATCTATTTTTTCTATAAAAGTGATCTATTTGACCTCGTTCTCAAAAGCTACACACTTAGCCCAGAAGGTGTAAATTACACCTCTACGGGGTGTAAATGGCTTGTCCCAGGGCTAACACCCTTTTGGGTGCGAATTAACACCTTCTCCGAAAGGTGTAAATTTACACCTTCTCGAAAAAATGTTAAATTACACCTTTTTTGCTCACATTACACCTTCCATGGGTGTTCATTCACACCTTCTGAATAAAATTTGCACCTTCCAGACAAATTTATAAGCATATTTTTTGGGGGAACCCAGCAAATAAATGGGTGTTTATTTACACCTTTTGGCCACAACTAAACCTTTCAGTGGTGTTAATTTACACCTTTTCAACAGAATTACACCTTCTTTGGGTGTTTATTCACACCTTTTGAGCAAATTTGTATCATCTAGGGGTGCTAAAATACACCTTCTGGTGATCATTCCATCTTCCAGGGGTGTTAAATCACACCGTATTGGAAAGTATTACACCTTTCATTGGTGTTAATTTACACCTTTTGACCGAGATTATGCCCTATTGGGTGTTTATTTACACCTTTTGGCCAAAATTAAACCTTCTAGGGGTGCTTAAATACACCTTCTGGAGACAATCCCATCTTCCAAGGGTGTTAAAACACACCCATTTCGTGAGAATTACACCTTCAAAAGGTGTTAATTTGCACCTTTTTAGTGAGAATTAGTGGTGTTCGTACCACCCAGTAATGGCTCATGATATATTTTATTAAGGAAATCACAAAAAAAACACATTTACATTGGTCTTTTCATGTTAGCCCTCCCTAATATCATAGTTCACTCTCAATCTGTGTGTGAAGAGATGTTCATATACACACCCACTTTCTCGGGGTGTTCTGACCCAAGTTGTATGAAATTATGTTCATATACACACCCGCTTTCTCGGTGTGTCCTGACCCTACATTAGCCTGAGTTGTACGTATATATGAGTATGCTAGCACATCTTCATAGATGTGTACTAATGTACCTCAGAGCCAGTGTTTCGAATTACCAGCGTCTAGTCCGTCATTCATAATCCAGCCGTCGTCCATTAGAGAATATCCGCGTCCATAATCCGAAGACCTATTCCATTTTCCATATAACAGTATTAGCACCAAATTCAAAAAGACAATCATAGTATACATAAACATAGCCTTGTTTCCTGCAAGAGAGAAATCCCGAAATCTTTCGGGAATATAACCCGAAATCACGTTCTCTTATGGTAGTCGTCGGAATGAATGATAATCCCCGGGATAGCAGAAAAATATCATGATCTGTTAACATCAGACTTGAGATACTAGTATTTCTAATATATGTCTTGGCTATTGCCAGTCTCGAGAGGTAGATTTACGTAGACATGTTTTGACATAATTAATATGTCTCTGCTTCTTGTAGCGTTTTCTCTGTTTACTAGAGAAGTGTCTTTTCATTCTGTCTCTAATGAGTTAGAACGAATCAGTTGATATACAGCGTTTGTTGTAGTCATGATACTAATCTTCTCAATCAAGGTCGCAGGACTTCTTGTAGCGTTTCTTTGTTTACTAGAGAAGTCTGTCTCTAATGAGTTAGAACGAATCAGCTGGTATACGGCGTTTGTCTATCAGGATACAATAATCTTCTCAATCAAGGTCCCAGGAATAACTGACTGTATATTCTCAGTATGTTAACGTCTGGCCTAATCCGGTAACATTTGATAGGTGGACGGAGACAAAGGAGTTATCGCTGATAGGTTATAGCTGCGCGTTCCTGATTGGCTGAATCTGCGTCAGTTGATTGGCTAATTATGGTGCCTGGGTTAAATGCCTTGTACGCTAGAATCCCTCCAAGCTCTTATCGACTGGAGTATTTAACTGTATCAAATTGCGGATACGATTTAAGCCCACCTATGTAGTGCTTAATGCACATGTTTAGCCAGCATGACTTCCACTGGAAAATGCGTAAATCAGTTGCGGGATGAGAAATATGAAATCGAAACACTAAACTCATGAGTATATATACTCATATATACGTTAAACAGTCGTTTTTGTTTCGTCACACTGGTACTAATTTCAAAGTTACAGTGACATGAACTGCAGCTCGCAAAATTTGTTGTATTTCATTTCTTGCAATGGATGTGACAAAACGAATATCGGTGAAACTAGGGATTTGGTGAGAAAGAGTTAGGGTCCATCATCAACAAATTAATACGCCTGCATTAAGACACCTAAAAGTCAGCAAACACATAGCCGATTGTGCTGGTCATCTTGAAACTAAATTCAGTATTTTACCCTTTTCATGCTTTTATAAAATGAAAACAGATGACAACATCAGGCGACAGACGATGGAACAATACTTTATTAGCAAATTCCGATGTGAATTAAACTGTTGAATTGTTATACTAGAATTGTTATGACAGATTAGTTAATTAACGCCAGTGTCAGTCAAGTTATTGAAGTGGGAGCAGACGTAATTGTATAGCATTGAACGGTCTGTCTGAGCAGGTAAATAAGCCGTTGCAGATTATACCACACAACGACTATGACAAACACAAGGACTACTGTAATTGGTTATTGTAATCGTAACTTTTTCGAGATCTCCTGTAAACTTGTAAAAACTTGTTTAAACTTGTAAAAAAAACTTGTCCAACGGACATGCATCTGTTTGTATATATAAACTTTGTACTTTCGTATTGTATCAATATTACAAACGCGTATCATGCTATTGAAAAGTGGGTGAAACCACGATACCGGTTTAGCAGTATAATATACAGTTTTAGATCATATTCTACATTATGTGTGTAGTGTTTTTCTCTATATATTAACATATATGTGTTTAAGCCACGATGGGCGATGGTCATATATGTCCGGTCATAACAGCACTGGTATAAGTATTTCGGAGTATAGAAAAAACGGCTATGCGCAATTTATCGTAATGGAAGTTTGTTTGAAGTAATATCGGGTCGGCTTATATTGGAAATGGTGGACAACATGGGAAGCGAAACCATGCTTATTTACAAATTCATGAACAATAGAAGCGAGGCATATATTGTTAGGCATTGGCAGAATAAACTCAAAAATTAATTGAGCAATAGAATCATCACCGATATGTATAGTTTAACAAAAACTTTGTGTTAGCGTCAAAGAGATATGAGATAAAGGCAGGCCGCGGATTATGATCAGGGTGTGTTAATAGGGGTCGTTTCCGGACAGGATGGTAACCATTACTTGATCAAGTAATAATTTGTGACGATAATCGCACAATTGTTAATTGGTAACATGCACAACAAGCTGTCAAGATTATCACTTCGAACCGTTTAGCCTATTTCACACCTTCCGGTCTCAGTGGATCAATCAAAGCCTATAATTTGTACAGCTCCCGTTGTATTCACTGCTTATTGTGCAATTCCCCCATTGAAATGAAGTTGAAAATCACTTTATCTGATAGCTAAGCAGTTACCAGCACTGTAGATATCGATCTGATAGCTTCTTACATTGGTCGACAAACAACGTGCTTTTGTCGACTCTGCATGATACATAATATTTACTGTTGATATTCAAAACCCCAGAACGCCCCTCTCCCCCCCACCCCCCCGCCGCTGTAGTCTTGAGCTCAACCTTGAGTGAGAACACTAAATGGGCTGTTCAATTTTCACTACCTCGTGACTCTTATGGTCTGCAGCTCGTTTTTTTAAATAATATTTCCGTTATAATTTTTGCTCAAATGTTAGAGAGACTGGTCAAATTGTTAGATCCATTGATTTAATTTTGTGCGGAAAGTTGGGAATTTTGATGGTTTACCGTAAGCATGACGAGGAAATACATTTCCTCAACATAGAAATTAAGTTCCAAATGTGTATGGAAAATTAAGTATTTACACCTTTTTAACACCTTTCAATAAATTTACACCTTTACGGGTGTAAAATCAGGGTTGGAATCAATCTTCATACATTTGCACCTTTTCTACACCTTATTTACACCTCCTAAGGGTGTAAACATGAACCCAGAAGGTGTAAACGTTTGATTTACACCTTTTTTGCACCTTTTCTACACCTTCTGAGGTCTTGATATCCTGACGGGTTTTTTTAGTTTGATTTTGATACTTAGATACATTTCATATTGACTTTAACTTGGCAGCTCCACCAACCAAACTGACTGTCACCATATGAGTGAAACAAACTTGAGTGACATTAAGCCAAATTCCTCCCTCCCTCCTTAACTCGGCAGTCATATTCGTAAATGCAATAATTTGATGTACCAAATATTATAACGAGAATAGTGATCAATTCGACATCATTCTCTTACACACAGTCCTTGTTTAGTGAACTAGTCCTGAAATTTTGCACTTAAATCACCGTCGGAATGACTTAGTGACAGACATATTCGCGAATTGAGTATAGGGAGATATCCATAGATACTGACTAGAAATGTTTCTTATTTGCAGAATTCGATTTTTAAAAAAGAAATTAATAAAATTAGCAACCTTCGAAAAGGTTTGGTCGAACATGTCAGATGGGAGGATATTTCCTAAGAATGAAATAGTTAATCATTTATATAGAAGGAGCAAACCCCGTCTTGGTGTTGACTTGCTGCATGGTATTTAGTTTGCAGATGATAACACACGTAAATGCGGAAACTTAATTAATTATTCTAATCGGATATCAAGACTGTCACAGGCCTCAATTTGAATAGTGAAAAGTGTCATTATGCCTCCTGGACAGTTCGATAAAGCCTTCAACCCCGTTCCATAGTTCCACAGATCAAAGTGATAGGCCTGATACTGAATTCATTGAAAATTTACTTTGAAGGAAATATAAATTTTCAATTTTATTAGGCAAAGTAAGCGAGAAGGGAGACTGGAGAGCGTAGATTTTCGCGCTATGACTAAATCCTTGAAATTTGTTTGGATTTCCAAATCTTTGAAAGCGTTTTTGATTTGCAAAAATCAGCGGCTGAACCGAATGTTTTGAAACTTGGCATAAACGCTACTTGCACGTAGGCATTGCCAAAGCGATCATTGTGACTTCGTCTGTCAATTCAGTATAGACGGCACGGACCAGTCAAAATCGTCGGAGTTTGAACGGGGAAAGTGAATATTTATATATGCTATCAGACCTATTACGCAATTCCTACAATTCTGGGTTGGAAGTTGAGAACTACTTCCCCCGGCATGGAAACACTCGCAGATGGCGCTTTTTTCTACAATTACCACTACCTCAGCTGATATGTCTTTCACTGTATTATTGCCACTGCTGCAGGTTTTAACTACAATGTAGTCATTTCTCACTTGTTTAATACCTCAAAAATTGTGCACACTGAAGATAGGTTTTTAAATAGTATCTGTAGCCGTAAAGAAATATGTTGCCGAAATGTCGCGTCCTGAAATGTTGCAGATTCGTAATAAACCAAATGTACGTGATATTATTGCCTCTGTAACCAATTACATATTATAATCTCAATAAAGATAACTCCAAACCTTGGATCACTGAATAAAATATAATTTATCCGATTGATAGTCACCATAGTACAGATCATAATGGACAAACAAACATACGAACAGACAATTTTACAAGATCCCATAGATTTCGGTGAAGGATGACCACGAATGACCATCGTTCTATGGTGACTTGAAAAATGGAACTTGTTCCTCCCTCGCTTACGCTCAGCATTAAGAGGATAGAACAAGGACTGGTTCGCTCGGTGTCAGTATAATGTGACTGAGTGGGGTGTCATGTCTGCCTACGGCATGATATTTCAGTGGGACAGCACTATAAAATGGCCGCATTAGATCTGCTCTGTTACAAGTAGGTTCCCCTGCCTCTCCCCCTCCCCTCCCTTCCCTTCCCCGTCGTGATATAGCTGAAAAAATGTTGAAAGCGACGTTAAACCCTATTCACTCACTCACTCACTCCATCGTTCTATGGTCTTACACACTAAAAAATAAATGTAAACATTCAAACTACGGTTCTACATATAGGGATATTCCCTTATTCTCTAATAATCTTGAGTGAAAGTTTCACTCAAGAAAGCGTGGCAAATGATCTCACTCAAGTTGAGTGAAATTGACTCAGGCAATAAATTTACTCAACTTAAATGAACAAGTCGATCAAGGCAGAATGAAAAAAAAAATGTTTCAGTGAACAAGTGTTGCTATTTTACCAATGCGTTTTTAAGAGAGTAAACTGTTGAACTTGATACCTTGAACGAGCTAATAACTATAATATTGAGATGTTTGAGTGGAACCATTGTCGTGATGTGTAGTGACATTTTGTTGCAACATTATTTTCACCCTTGAATACGATGAAACGATCGCAAATTAGCAAATGACAGCCAGCTTAAAGTTTACACATACGTGATCTAGACCGTTTAGTTCAAAGTAATATGGAACGAGTGAAAAAACAATGTCATGAATAAATGTCACCACTTATCAATACCGTGTAAGCATGCTGTCAAGACTCGACACTTGATGCAACGCCACCACCATTCTTTATTTATTTATTTATTTTTTTTAATTTCTTAGTTTTCTCAATATTCTAATCAGTTATCCTTATTTCCTTCTTCAGTTTTCTCTAAAGGACGTGGTCTGGTTTAGTGATGTTTTGGCCCCCATGATGTCCGATTTGGTGTACCTGAACTATCACGCACGAAAGCAATTTTCGCGATATATTAGGTACAATGATTGAATAACAGCATGTTGATGGAGTGTATTAGGTACAATGATTGAATAACAGCATGTTGATGTTGATGTGGTGTATTAGGTACAATGATTGAATAACAGCATGTTGATGGAGTGTATTAGGTACAATGATTGAATAACAGCATGTTGATGGAGTGTGTTAGGCACAATGATTGAATAACAGCATGTTGATGGAGTGTGTTAGGTACAATGATTGAATAACAGCATGTTGATGGAGTGTATTAGGTACAATGATTGAATAACAGCATGTTGATGGAGTGTGTTAGGTACAATGATTGAATAACAGCATGTTGATAGAGTGTATTAGGTACAATGATTGAATAACAGCATGTTGATGGAGTGTGTTAGGTACAATGATTGAATAACAGCATGTTGATGGAGTGTATTAGGTACAATTATTGAATAACAGCATGTTGATGGAGTGTATTAGGTACAATGATTGAATAACAGCATGTTGATGGAGTGTGTTAGGTACAATTATTGAATAACAGCATGTTGATGGAGTGTATTAGGTACAATGATTGAATAACAGCATGTTGATGGAGTGTGTTAGGTACAATTATTGAATAACAGCATGTTGATGGAGTGTGTTAGGTACAATTATTGAATAACAGCATGTTGATGTTGATGTGGTGTATTAGGTACAATTATTGAATAACAACATGTTGATGGAGTGTATTAGGTACAATGATTGAATAACAGCATGTTGATGGAGTGTATTAGGTACAATTATTGAATAACAGCATGTTGATGGAGTGTGTTAGGTACAATGATTGATAACAGCATGTTGATGGAGTGTGTTAGGTACAATGATTGAATAACAGCATGTTGATGGAGTGTATCAGGTACAATTATTGAATAACAGCATGTTGATGTTGATGTGGTGTATTAGGTACAATTATTGAATAACAGCATGTTGATGTTGATGTGGTGTATAAGGAACAATTATTGAATACCAGCATGTTGATGTACATGTGGTGTATTTATGAGAAATCGACTGTTCCGAGGTGAAACCAGCACCTTGTTCTCTCAGTACACAAATGAAACCAGTCCAGAGATTTATTTAAAATATGTCTGCGAAATATTATCAAGCTCATCAACTGTGTCATCTTCAATAAAAACAAAGAAATACGTCGTCCACAATATCGCCCAATGTTGAATATTGGAACTCTGAAAACTTAGTGTTAATTCCGAAGTGTGTACTTTTGAATACTTTCACGCATAATTGAACACGTTTACATGTTAATGCGAACGCTAGTGTTCCAAAAGTATTAGAGAATATGTGTTCATTTGTAGATATTGGTGTTCAAACGTAGTTACCAGTTTTGAACAGGCGTGTTCATATCTGTTCTTTAGTGTTCGGTTATGAACACGAGGGTTCAGTTTTTAACACGATATGGTGTTCTGATTTGGGCGCCAATATGAAAGTTAGTCCCCGTTGTTCGGTTGTTAAGACACTTAGCATTGCGGTATGTTTGGTACCTTTTCTTTTCATTATTGTTCAAAACTGACCAGTTAATGAATTCCACAACATTATTTCAACTTATTACAACAACCGCTAAAATTAGTCAGACATAAACTCATTTACGCGTTCAATAAGTGTTACAAATGTTTGCTGACAGTGCGTTGTTTTTCAGAACTGTTAAGCCGCAGTGGCTACTCAGAGAATACCAACACATAATATACTTTGATAGGCTGTGAGAATTTCCTTAGTACACTCCAAACCCAAGGGGCCAAAACCTCACGAAAACGCACCACGTCCTTTCAATTATGAGGTTTCGCCACCGAAACTTGGACAAAGGGCGCCACTTGACCACCTCAGTTTCTTCAAATAATGAGAGAATCCTAATCGTCGCCACTAGATATTGGCGCTCTAAACTACTCGGCCACCGCTGAGAGTAGGGAAGCGAATGACCAGCAGTAAATGAAAGCTCTTCAGTCACCATCGTCGCTTCTCTGAATAGTGTAAGGAACCAAATTACCAGCTGTAAATAAAGGTAACCTAAACTGCTCGGTCATTGTCGCTTCTCTGAATAGTGTAAGGAACCAAATCACTAGCTGTAAATAAAGGTAATCTAGACTGCTCGGTCATTGTCGCTTCGTTGAATAGTGTAAGAAACCAAATCACCAGCTGTAAATAAAGGTAATCTAGACTGCTCGGTCATCGTCGCTTCTCTGAATAGTGTAAGGAACCAAATCACCAGCTGTAAATAAAGGTAATCTAGACTGCTCGGTCATCGTCGCTTTCTCTAAATAATCAGTGTAATGAACCAAATCACGAGCATTAAATGAAGTTACTCTAGATCTGAACTGCAACCAATTGTGAGACCCTGATCTTATAAGGTGATACATTGATGTAAAATCGCCGTTTTCATGGTGATAGCATCGTGTTCTCTCTTGAAACATATGACATCTATCTGGACGAGGATTATATTTGTATAATCTCGGTTCCTTTGATCTTCATATGTTCATACAGACAATAATGTGTAATTCTCCGCAAAATCGACGATTTTTAACAAATGTTGTCATCCCTAGTCAAAATGCCTATCAATTCTCATACAAGAAAATTATGATTCTGATGTTACAATGACTTTTTACTGAAACGTAATATTCCAGTAAAAACTACGCCTCATTGGGGACCGAATCCTTGCTTTACTGCGCCATGTCCTTTTAATCTTACAATCGGTATTACGAGGCTAAACCCTACGGTTTTACCTTCTTTGCAAAATACCAACCTCCCGCCATAACACACACATGCACACGCACAGCCTTCTCTCTCATTGTCGATTCCCAGTTACCTCCAGTAAAAAGTAAAGTAGGACGTATTGTTGTATATAACTTCCAGAATCAACGACATAGGCTCATTTTGATAACGATCATACAAGAATGCCAACCCCGAAAAGGGTGTTGGGTGAAAAGAATCCACCAAATTTGAAGTGTGTGTATCTGTGTGTCCAGGGATGAGATGATAAAATAAAGTCGCAGCTTAAGTTGATTATGTGAATTTGGAAATCAATATTATTTGAAAATGATGAGCATGAATGGTTCCCTGTGTGAACGGAAAGAATGTCCCAAGAAATAATGCCCCTTTTCATGTTTCCTTTTAGACAATATCTTTTGCCGGATTTGCAAATCGCAAAACAATATTGCAACGAAGTAGGCTGTCATTTGCAAACTGTCCGGTAATGAGTGAGTGAGTCAGTCAGCCAGTAAATCCGAATCCTTTTCCGTCGGCAAAATAAAAAGAACCGTTGACATCATAACCTTGATTTTTGGTATGAAGGTACATTAGGGGACTGCTACCAGCAAGATCTGAGTTGACTTACTTTTGATGAAAATTTGACCTACTTAGGTGACGTATAACATTACGCTTGGACCCCCAAGTCATCTTCCTCAATGTACTTCGTAGGTCCTGTGACGTCATGTTCTAGCTAGGTTAGTAAATAGAATCATTTGCTCTTTTCTTTCTGAAATAACGAGTGCTCATTCACCCCCATGGTTCATTCACCTCCATGGGTTCATTCACCTCCATGGGTTAGTTTATAGTGACAGGGGAATCGCGTGCCCTTTCTATACTATTCATCGCGCACTACTCGTCGCGCATGCGCAGTCGACCCATTCTACTGTAGGGTGCACGTCTGGCCCATGGAATCTCAGGTAGCGAAAACCCCAGATCTTTCGCCCCACCCTATCCCGCGCCATACATATGCGACCCGCTGTGCAGTGAATACAGCGGAGGAGGAGGAGTAGGACACGCCACGGATTACAGTCGACCCATTCTACTGTAGGGTGCAAGTCTGGCCATGGAATCTCAGGTAGCGAAAACCCCAGGTGTTTCGCCCCACCCTATCCCGCGCCACACCTATGCGACCCGCTGTGCAGTGAGTAAAGGGGAGGAGGAGGAGGAGGAGTAGGACACGCCACGGATTATACTAGGGAGATGTGACCAAGCTGTTCCGATTAAAAATCAATCTATTAGATTGAAAATTCCAGCCTATTAGGATCTATTAGATTGAATTTGCAGCCTACATTTAAGATTCATTCTGTTCCTTTTCAATCTAATAGATTGGAAATAATTTCAATCGCACCGAAAGATTGACATTTTGATCTGAGAAGATTGGAATCGAGGACAAGATCTAATCTTCACAGATTAAAATGTCAATAATTCGGTTCCATTGAAATTATTCTAAATTTATTATATCAAAATAGAGCAGAATTAATCTAATGTAGACTGGGAGAGCAATCTGAGATTCCCAAACTAATAGTTTGATCGAAATAGACTGGTCGCTAATTCCAATCTAATTATTAAAGAGGGCACGAGAGCCCAGACCATACGCTTGTGTTGTTTGTGTTTTCAATGTGAGTGGGGTGATTTGGATCTTCAATTTAAACTTGGATAATCAACATTGTATTCTTTTCGAAGTTACATCACTCACGAATGAGCAAACACAAAGGCTATATTAGTTTTGTGATTCAATGCCACGATTTGATTTTCCGCAAACTGATATTCCAATATTTTGGTCTGATGAGATAGGTCATTACAGCCTGTTTAACAAGTTCCATCTTTCTTCATGTAAAACTCTACAAAACAAGGTTTACGATTTGATAATCAGGGTAGATAATTACAATATAATTAAGTGCGGACAATATAATTAAGAGGTTCCTACCTTCGTTGTGAGACATTCCGGTGAGGATGGTCCAGATTCCCCTGCATACTGAAGGTTTGTTACACAGTTCACAGTTCTAAGCACAAGTTAGTGAGGAAAACAGAAATCTTCTCGCTGTCAGCCGGTAAAATTCGTTCGGTCAGGATGCCTGAACTATATACCGCAATCAAATCCACCAAAGTCAAATATTTCGACACCAGTTTCTCGAAGCTTTCCACAAAATTGGCGCCAATCGATCATGAACGACGACGGGAATGGAGTTATGAAGTTGCCCACTATCTCGTTTTGTGAGACACTCGACAGTTGTGAGAGAATGGATTTGGAGTACCACAGTCGATGTTTGTCATTTAAACTTTGTTACACGAGATGTCTAGAACTGGTGAATTGTTGATGACACTCCAGCGAGCGCATTAGATCTCACTTATTTTATAGTATAACAGGGCCACCAATCGAGCTATGTTTTATAAGGTTAATGAGATGCGCCGAATCGATGAAATGACTTGAGGGATGATTTCCGATATGAGCATTTCCCTGTCACATTTGTCTGTGGGCAGTGATGTTGAAATCCAGTGTACACTGCTGCATGCAAGGTTCACAAATTATGTGGAAATTGCGCAGGCGCATCTGGAAATCATTGTAACATTATCGAACAGCTCATTCCATAAACGGGGAAACTGGAGATGACGGGCAAGGTTTTATGTAGGAGTAAAGAGAAATATGTCCGGCAGTAAGAAATGTCCCCCTCCTATCTTCTCACTGGACTAGGACATGTAACCTTAAATAAAAAGGAAGGACACTTCTCCCCAAAGACAAGCACGCTGTGTGTCTTTGTGCCATCTTCATACACCGAGTCCATTTCCAAGTATACACTCAGAACTGGTCTTGGTTCCTCAGAACTTCAGGCAAATGTTGTAAATTTGTAAATAGACACGGAACATCATTACCCACGTATCAATTTAAATTAAAGTTTAACCCTATCTGGCCTGGGCATTTTGGGGCCTGTCCTGGCCTGGTGGGGGGTGGTGGGGGAGAGGCGAAATGGCTTCCCCTAATTATTTTTCTTACCCCTTGACCTAGGGGGCTGACACTTACTACACTATACCCTTGGGTCAAACTTTACCAGAAAATGTTAAAAAAATCCAAGATGGCCGCTTTGATGACGTCACAGTGACGTCAATTTGAAAAACGGTATTTTTGGTCGATTTTTCGGTCGGATTTTTCGAATTTTTTATTTAAGCAATTTCTCCGCAAAAACTGCATGATAAATTAGTAAATATTAATGTGATGTGAAATATAATGGTTTTTGCCCACTTTTCATCGCGGAAAATCGAAAATTATCACTTTTCTGATACCCACGTGGCCGCCATCTTGGATTTACCCATGATCCTCTATAAAGCTATAAAGTCATGGAGTTTCAGCACTTCATTTTGTGTTGTTCCGGAGATAGTGCAGAAAGTTTGGTAGGGGGGTTCTCAGGCCAGGTAGGGTTAAGCCAATTGTATCATGTGACGGGTTATTGATTGGTTGGCGCCCGAAAATGGGGTTTTCTGTGTTTGTGTTATTTGAATGTATGTTTTTATGAGAAAAAGATTACCGGAAATTATCAAAAAATATTAGTCCTCCAACCATATAATGACATCTCAGTATATATGCACAGCCTTTTTCCATGATAAAGAAAGCGGTCCTACCTCACAAATTCCTAGGTTAAACGATAAAGGGGGCCTTTTTTTCCATGTCAGTGGTAGGATCACCGCAGATACGGTCCCATGAGCACTCGGTGTCCTTTGCACGCGGAGGTGAAACGTCCGCGGAGATCAGCATGACCTTTGCACGTGAGAACAGGGGTCGAGTGACGTCACTAGGGGTTGACCTTTGACCTTTGAATCTCTATGCGGTCGGCGCGCATGGGATCAGCAGGTCTGGGCTTGTCACTGTCTGGTGGGTTTTCCCAGGGTTTTTCGGTCAATGAGTACGCCTATGCTGTCCATGTTAAAAGAGTTGTACCCAGTGACCAGTGCACTTGTCATTCCACAAAAGCTGTACATGATCGCTGAGAAATGTGGTTTAGTCTTTATTCCATTACAAAATACTAGCCCTAAAACATACATACAGGGTGAACCCCTGGGTCGATTGACCTGGGGGTGGTTCCAAACGAAAGCCCTTGGGGCAGAGAAGGACATAAAGGTAAAATGAACCGACTGCGCGTGCGCGGAGTCGAGTACGCATGCGCACTACGTCTGGACCAGTACACAGAGAACTACTGGGACGAGAGACATGTGAGTGGTACCCAATGAAAGCCCTTGGGTAGGGAATTGTATAGGAGGTCCGTCTGCGCATGCGCGGAGCCGCGTACGCATGTGCACTACATCTGGACTAGTACAGAGATAACCTCTGGACCGATTGACTTGGGGATGGTACCCAACGAAAGCCCTTGGGGTAGGAAATTGCAGAGGGGTGAAATGGACCGACTGCGCATGCGCGGGGCCGAGTACGCATATACCTAGATATAGTCATTCGCCCATGTCAAGCGTTATTAACGCTGCAATCCGCACGTGATCTGCACACGACGCTCGCCCCTCACACTTGATCGACACATGACGCCCGCAGTAAGCGTCAAATTCGCACTATCATATCCGCCGCTAGGCGTCACGGGCGTCTATGCGTTTTCGACGCTTCAGGTCCGAGAAACAGAGGAGGAAGAATGAACCTAAGATGGGCCTGAATCACTGAAAGCGTTATATTCGCACTTATTTCCGCCGCTAGACGTCAACGGGCGTTGACGGGCGTTGACGCCGCACCTAATGCGTTGGCGGGCGTTGACGCCCGCACCTAGGCGTTAAATCCGCACTATTATATACGCCGCTCGGCGTCTATGCGCTTTCGACGCTTCAGGTCCGAGAAACAGAGGAGGGAAAATGAACCTAAAATGGTCCTGAATCACTAAAATCGTTGAAACCGCACTATAACGCCCGCCACTCGCAACGCCCGCACACAATACGTTAACGCCCGTTAACGCCAGCACCTAAAATTAGTCTGTGTATCTACCCCACTGACTGCTGGTCATGTGCCAAAGCTGTAACTTTGCACGCCCGAAGGGCTTTCATTGGTTACCACCCCCAGGTCAATCGACCCAGGGCTTCTCCCTGTATGTATGCTTTAGGGCTAGTAAAAACCACATTTCTCAGCGACCATGTACAGCTTGTGTAGAATGACAAGTGCACTGGTCACTGGGTACAACTCCTTTAACATGGACAGCATAGGCGTAATCATTGATCGAAAAACCCAGGGAAAACTCCACCAGACAGTGACAAGCCCAGACCTGTTGATCCCATGCGCGCGGACCGCAGAGAGATCCGCGAACGTTTCACCTCCGCGTGCAAACGTCACCGAGTGCTCATGGGACCGTATCTGCGGTGATCCTACTACTCAGGTCCACACTTGGGCCTTTTACAGGGGATAAGAAATGCTGCTACCATGGAATTAATTTGTATTGCACATGTATTTTTCTTGACAGATGGAACTGGAAGGCAGTGGACAGGTACTAGGTTATCGTTCCTACAGGCAAGACTGTTATCCAGATATGGACTGACAGTCTCCAGGTAGATACATTTAACCAAATTTTATTTTATTCACCATTATGTTTTACTTCACAGACCAAAATTTGACGTAATAATTCAAACCGAGAACCCAGCAAGCAGATAATAGTCAGCAGCGTGGATGTAGCGGTTAGAGAAATTCAGACTAGTTAAAATGGAGAATAATGTAATCCAGATGTTTCAAGTCCGATTTTTCATGATTTTCAGATATATCAAATATGGACAATGTGGCCAATTGCATCCATGTGATATATCCTTTCATCTTCCTCCCGTAGGCTACCATTTAACACTTTCGCTGTTTCACTGTCTGCAGTTCATTGTGACGTTGGTGGGATTGGGAGCGGTTATTCCTGATGCCCCAAGTTGTGTTTTTGTATTGCGGGTATCATTTGTCGCGCTAGCCGGTGTTAGGGCCAGAAGGGAAATTTTTGTTATTTCTTGGTTGAATGGTTAGTCAACTCTGTTTCAAACTTTGCTTTCAGAAATTGTATTTCCACAATACAAAGGGT
Organism: Hanleya hanleyi; assembly: GCA_036873755.1. Lineage (NCBI taxonomy): Eukaryota > Metazoa > Mollusca > Polyplacophora > Lepidopleurida > Hanleyidae > Hanleya > Hanleya hanleyi. The sequence goes on from JAVTVY010054287.1 coordinate 21,309, forward strand.
GTTAGATCCAGATGGAGTGTCTTCCCGAAGGAACCGCCGTCTTCATCGACGCACTTACCACAACAATGGCCCCAACTTTTTAATACACATAGATGGATACGACAAACTAAAGCGGTATGGATTCGCTATCCATGGAGCTATAAATGTGTAAGCAGTGTCATGCGAAGTAAGCGATAATCAAAGTGGAGATTATTGTTACTTATATAACATACCAGAAATCCATTGAATATGCCTATTAGGCTCATCCTAAAGGAAGGCCGTAGGGGCGGCGGCCTTCCGAAAGGAAGGCGGTGGAAAAAACATATGTTAAAAGGTTTAACGGGGGATAATTTATGCCTGGATGTATTATTCATGGATAATTCTACCGATTTCTGATATTTGTAGGTTTCCACAAAGTCCTACGGCCACAAGAATCGCGTATTCTTGTCCACGGCGAAAATCAAAATGGCGGCCGGCCGGGAAGGCGGGTGGATCGAAAAACCGGATCGTTTTCAATTTACAAATACGGAAATGAACGTTATTATACTTACGAACTTGCAGAATAATAATAACTAATAATAATAAAAAAAACAATAATAAGAATAATAATGGCTATGTACAGTATGATAATGAATATGGGTCTGCAGAAAAATGTAATACAAATTAAAGGAACTAAAGTCTGATGTGACATCGTTTCAAGTCTTCGTCTAGCTAACATTCATAGCGTCTCATTTCCCTCCCCCCTATGCCGACGACACATATACTTTTCCATGATGGAATTACAAACATAATTACAGTGCACTTACCTTTACTTTTGCGCACTATTGGGCATCATTTTCATTGAAAGGATTTTGCTCCAGAAATAAAAATACTGAATTGGCATACAAAGTGGCTTCTGTTGGTCATATATCAATTACAAACATTAAAATTATCCCTATGGAGCCCCAAAATCGCCTAAAATCGAGGGTCAAGAAGGTGGACATTTCTGTAACAATAGATCCGCTGAATACAGGACGATTAACAACATCGATTATGGTATTTGTATTTATCAAGCACCATCCTTTCAATGAAAATGATATCCAATAGTGAGCAAAGGTAAAGGTAAGTGCGTGATAATTATGTTTGTAATACCAACATGGAAAAGTATGTGTCGGCATAGTGGTGAGGGAATTGAGACGCTATGAATCTTAGCTAGTCTTTGTCACACTGAATAACGAATTCGTGTTGTGTGTAACGTAGACTTCGAACACAAGTGATCTGGATATGAAAGATTAATCGCCACCCACTCTGATTGGTCGAATTTGTGTGCGTATCTTATTGTTTAGAGACATCACCTTCGACACACCATATATGACCTTGTTTTTTATTATTTCATGAGCAGTTTTTGAAGAAGAGTCCTCTGGTTAAAAGTTTGCAGATCGAATAATAAACCCGAAATCGTCGCCTCCTTCTTTGTGGATTATTTGGAAGACATTCGGGGTTGGTACATGTAGATGGAGTTGGCATTTGCCTTACTTGTTCATATACGAAATTGGTCCTGTGACACTAAAATGCAATATTTAAAATGCGTAGATATTTTAATCAGTACTAATGAAATATAATTAATCTATTGTAGTTTTATGTGGGGTTCTCTTCAAATTTCAGAAACACATATATGATACAAGTGAGATATATTTTGGGGGAATTGTTTGTTCCACTTATAACCACAACAGAAATGCATGGTCATACAATTATATTTGTTTTAGCAGGAGCTCCACGTTGTCTCAGAATAGATGCTGGAACTGAAAACATCCTGATAGAGGACATCCAGAGAGCTTTCAGGATGGACCACACTGACGATATGTCAGGTAGAAGTGTAATCATGGGGCAGTCATCATCCAATCATGTTCAAGTCTTACTGATCTTCTGTTCAGGTCAGGTCATTTATTTGTTGCTGTCTTTTGACCCTATTTGGTTTAGATATCCTGAACGCTTGACCATGGCTGGGAGCACAAAGTCTCACAATAATTGCCTTTGAGATTTTCTGTACCCTGGACATACCTACACACATAACTTCCCATATCTGAGTCAGGCTGCACTGCAAGGATTTTAAAATGAACTGAAAGTAGTACTTCGATAAAATTACTGAATGCAAAATAATCTTCTCTGGCCTGTGCAAATGTTGCATTATTAAACACTCTTGGAGCTGGAGTTTTCTGGTAGAATTGTTAATATCGCTTTTAGTTCATCAGAATTTGGACTGAGACTTCGAGTGAATTGGAGTCCCTTCATCAGAAGGGCTTTTTCGCTCTCCGTTATGATCACCAATAACAAGTTTATGATTTTCGGATCAAGTGATGATTCATTGTGTCCTGTCACCGGTGTTTGGAGACATCTCCCAGAATACAGACCAGGTTGCACACTGCGGTTAAGCTTCATGCAATGAGATGTATATACATATAGCTATATATAAGATCTACAATTATAGATTTAAAAAAATTATCTCTAGGGGCCTGTATAAGGATATTCACTGAAAAATCGGATGAAATGTAACTTCTTTTTATCAAAATTGACATAGATAAGTTCAAATCCAGCCAAACTCCTCATAAGTTCAACTTTTCAGTCAGCCAATATGACTGAAAGAAGATGGCTTCATCTGATTTCTCAATGGATGGCCTTGCACAGGCTCCTAGAGTTAAATTTGAAAGCTGTTCCATTACCTGTGAATGACCTGCGCAACTGGGGTAAAAATGTAATGCTAGATGGTCAGGTGCAAATTTTATTTAATACATTGATTCTGTATGTCGAAAAGGTCTTAAACTTTAGTATGGTATGTTTTGTGAACTAGGTATCCTCTGATAATTAATGCAAATCTGGGCCTGGGAATAGATTTTTTTTTTAAATTTTATTCATGGCAATTTATCTTGTGGCGCGCTCCGTCAGAAATTTTTGTAAATACCACCTGACAAAGAACCGGTTTGCACATCTCCTTCACATAAAAAAAAAGTATTTTCCATGCTATTTTAGCAGATTTAGCAACAATATAACAATTAATATTCAAGGCATGCCATATCTTAATTATGACTGAACCACCCAATAGCTTTTTAAATATCATCTCTTTTTGTAAACTCACTTTTCTCTTGTTTGAAGATGCAATGTATATGTAGATGACAGGATCGAACATTGGACTGTCACCTGTAGCTATGATGTAGGGATATGGATCATATAGAGTGACTGTCACCTGTAGCTATGATGTAGGGATATGGATCATATAGAGTGACTGTCACCTGTAGCTATGATGTAGGGATATGGATCATATAGAGTGACTGTCACCTGTAGCTATGATGCAGGGATATGGATCATATAGAGTGACTGTCACCTGTAGCTATGATGTGCTTGTAGGGATATGGATCATATAGAGTGGAAGATATTGACTCTATGATAGGATCGAACATTGGACTGTCACCTGTAGCTATGATGTAGGGATATGGATCATATAGAGTGGAAGATATTCACTCTATGATAGGATCGAACATTGGACTGTCACCTGTAGCTATGATGTAGGGATATGGATCATATAGAGTGACTGTCACCTGTAGCTATGATGTAGGGATATGGATCATATAGAGTGGAAGATATTGATTCTATGATAGGATCGAACACTGGACTGTCACCTGTAGCTATGATGTAGGGATATGGATCATATAGAGTGACTGTCACCTGTAGCTATGATGTAGGGATATGGATCATATAGAGTGGAAGATATTGACTCTATGATAGGATCGAACATTGGACTGTCACCTGTAGTTATGATGTAGGGGTATTGATCATATAGAGTGGAAGATATTGACTCTATGATAGGATCGAACATTGGACTGTCACCTGTAGCTATGATGTAGGGATATGGATCATATAGAGTGACTGTCACCTGTAGTTATGATGTAGGGATATGGATCATATAGAGTGGAAGATATTGACTCTATGATAGGATCGAACATTGGACTGTCACTGTCACCTGTAGCTATGATGTAGGGATATGGATCATATAGAGTGGAAGATATTCACTCTATGATAGGATCGAACATTGGACTGTCACCTGTAGCTATGATGTAGGGATATGGATCATATAGAGTGGAAGATATTGACTCTATGATAGGATCGAACACTGGACTGTCACATGTAGCTATGATGTAGGGATATGGATCATATAGAGTGACTGTCACCTGTAGTTATGATGTAGGGATATGGATCATATAGAGTGACTGTCACCTGTAGCTATGGTGTAGGGATATGGATCATATAGAGTGACTGTCACCTGTAGTTATGATGTAGGGATATGGATCATTTAGAGTGACTGTCACCTGTAGCTATGATGTAGGGATGTGGATCATATAGAGTGACTGTCACCTGTAGTTATGATGTAGGGATATGGATCATATAGAGTGACTGTCACCTGTAGCTATGATGTAGGGATATGGATCATATAGAGTGTAAGATATTGACTCTATGATAGGATCGAACATTGGACTGTCACCTGTAGTTATGATGTAGGGATATGGATCATATAGAGTGACTGTCACCTGTAGTTATGATGTATGGATATGGATCATATAGAGTGACTGTCACCTGTAGCTATGATGTAGGGATATGGATCATATAGAGTGTGAGATATTGACTCTATGATAGGATCGAACATTGGACTGTCACCTGTAGCTATGATGTAGGGATATGGATCATATAGAGTGGAAGATATTGACTCTATGATAGGATCGAACATTTGACTGTCACCTGTAGCTATGATGTAGGGATATGGATCATATAGAGTGACTGTCACCTGTAGCTATGATGTAGGGGTATGGATCATATAGAGTGACTGTCACCTGTAGCTATGATGTAGGGATATGGATCATATAGAGTGACTGTCACCTGTAGCTATGATGTAGGGATATGGATCATATAGAGTGACTGTCACCTGTAGCTATGATGTAGGGATATGGATCATATAGAGTGACTGTCACCTGTAGCTATGATGTAGGGATATGGATCATATAGAGTGGAAGATATTGACTCTATGACATATTTGTGTTTCCACCTGTTTGTCGTTTATATGATTTTCCGTATATGTTTTCATTCCTCTCATCAATTTGTGCCACATGTCAAAAATCCGATTTTACAAAACTACTATCTGTCCTATATGATTTTTTTTCTGTTCTATACGACAGAAGATCTGTCTTATAGGACAGAATTGTCTGTCCTATAGGATCGTATAAGACAGAACCTTCTGTCCTATAGGAACTTCCGGTAATATGGCGGCGAGGGTGGACGTGTGTGACTGAGTGGTGCTGAAAATTTCGGTGGTCACTTATAATTATCGGTTCAAATGAATTCATCGTCGCACAAATCAACTGCTAAATTGAAAGTAAAGCGGGGTGAGAAAAAAGAACCCGAAAACATAAGGTATAATTTGAGAAATACTGCTCTGTCTGTGGATAGCCCTGACAAAGAACCGATTTGCACGGACTAAATCGACGTGGCGAATATGGCAGACAAGCCACAATCAACAACAATCTTATCCGGGGTTGAGAAACTAATAAGTGCTCTTGACACTAAACTATCAGGAAAATTAGACCGGATAGCGGATGACTTACAAAATGAGTAGCACGAACTACAAGAAACCAAGGAGAAACTTTCAAAAGTTGACCAGCGCTTAGTGGAAAACGAGGGGTCTGTGACTGAGGTCACTAACACTGTGAACAAGCTGTGGTGACAAAGTGCCAAAAAATCACCAGTAACTTGGTCCCTTTTTCTACTGATCTTGTTTCGACGCAATCGATGATTTCAAGAAAACGTCACCACTAGCGGTATTGTGCGTTCCGTTTTGATACTAACCCATACTGCTGATTTTCCTTAATGTCACCAGTGTTATCGTTCCCTTAAACTGATTATACTGGTGACGATTGTAAAAATCAGCGTTTAGATGCCCCAAATGTGTTTCCGCTAGTGGTGACAAATAAGGAAATCACCGATTTATCTCGGCGGTCGATCTTTGATGTGAAGGCCCGAGGCAGTGGTGGAGATAAATGTTCGTGAGGCAGGATGAGTGTGTCTCTTATCGGCATTATCGGTAACGCGCAGACGACAGCGAGGTTTAACTATCCATATCTACTGTTAATCACCAAATATGAGCGGAAATCAGCATGAAGGGCCCAAACGTCCAGGTAAGTTGTAGATCTGGTCTGTTTTGCCGAGTAAAGGTGTTCTAGGATGTGATCAGCTCAAGTTACTTTGAAAGCGAGAGAAAACCTGATGTGGAGTACAGTATGGCATTCTAAATGTTTTATATTGGACTTCATCTTAACCCTACCTGGCCTGGGGGGGGGGGCCATTATGGCCCCCCCCTACCAAACTTTCTGCACTATCTCCGGAACGGCAAAAAATGGAGAGCTGAAACTCCGTGACTTTATCGTTTGTCTTATTGGGGTCATTTTGAGCCTATTTTCATAACCCCCCGAGCAGAGGATCATGGGTAAATTCAAGATGGCGGCCACGTGATGTACCAGAAAAGTGATATTTTTGTCATATTTCTTTAAAATTTCTGCTTTTCCGCAATGAAAAGTGGGCAAAAACAATTTTATTTCATGTCACATTAATATTTGCTAATTTTTCATGCAGTTTTTGTGGAGAAATTGCAAAAATAAAAAATTCGGAAAATCTGACCAAAAAATCGACCAAAAAATGCCGTTTTTCAAAATGGCGTCACTGTGACGTCATCAAAGCGGCCATCTTGGATTTTTTTACATTTTCTGGTAGAACTTGACCCAAGGGTATAGTGTAATAAGTTTCAGCCCCCTAGCTCAAGGGGTAAGAAAAATAATTAGGGGGGGCCATTTCGGCCCCCCCTCCCCAGGCCTGGACAGGCCCCAAAAAACCCAGGCCAGATAGGGTTAAACATCTTAGTTTCATCTTAAGACTTACCATAATTCTATGCTAAGTGTTCAAAGTTTTTTTTTTATTCTAAATCGAATCGTAGTAGATTGATATCTCAAACAGATTGGGTGTCTATAAATGTCGCGAACACACACCCAGTTATACAGGCAGATATGGAATAAGTGTATATGTCATAATTAATGAGGAGTCGAAAGTATTAATACTGGGCATATTACAGGAACGTTCCATTCAACGCATACCTGCATACCGTGGCATTTTCAAATAAAAGGCGGTATATCTTCCCAATGACATAATTCAACATATTGGTGTGGGGTGATGAGATGGGGTATGAGGGAAGGGGAATGACTGGGGGAAGTTACGCTGCCTCTTCTCATTTTAGCCCATCGAGTCAATGATACATTGTGAATTTATTATATCAGGGTGATGTTAGTTATCTAATCTAATCATTTTATCATTATCCTGTGTCGATAATTATCCAGAATGTTTGTCATGGCAAAGTTACGTGTATTTTTGCATGAATACCATACATCTTCTTTACGTGCGGCTCAGTAGATGTCTTCCTTGATAAACTGATATTGAAAAAGTCCAATCCAGGATTCCCGAGATAAATGAAATTAGTCCTGAATGAATGTGCCCAGGTAGCAGCGGTAGGCGCATTTGACGCGTGACTCCAGGCTTGAATTTGCGGCTCATATTTTTGCACTCTCTCCAATGCATACAACAAAGGATATATTTTTTATAAATGAAACCTGGACCACATTTGTAATTTTAACCCCAAGTTGCCAAACTATAATCAGTGTAACATAGTAGTCCCTTATGTGATAATATGATGCATGTTGAATATTCCCCCAAATTAAACCAGGTATAAATTGAAATGCAACAGGCTGTAGGCCTTGGGAAGAGATCAGATACATATGTCGCTGCTATCTGGTAAAATATGTTGTCCACGGATTACCTTCAATTATAATTAAATATATACATATCACCAGCTTGGTGCGCGGGCATTTCCCCTTCAGACATTTTCCCCTGTGGACATTTCCTCTCTTATGACCATTCCCCCTCTCTGTACATTATTGTACTTTGAACTCGTATGAATGTGTACCAAGGTTGAAATATGGAAAAAAAACAATTTTGATTTTTTTTGTTTCCTATTTTTGTTGTTGTTATTATTGTTTTCTATGATTTGGCGTGATTAAACAATAGTATAACTCAATAACTCTTGCATAACGTGTTCCCGTTAATTAACTATTTAGTGATAATGCATGTCTCGGTTATAGTATAATTTTTTGTCTATATTTTGCACCATTGAATAATAGCATATGATATGCATGCAAGTTAACAGATATCACACAGTGATAGATGAATCTCAAAGAAATACTAAGCAATTAATCATCTAATATCAACCACAGCTTGAGTCAGGATAATAAAGGTGCAAGGTTAGTTAAGTAATACTTTAATCGGTGGTTTTAAAGACAAACAAAACAACGAATTGCCTTCAGAATGGTCAGCGAGCGCCACCACATATTGACTAAAATATTGTACCCAATACTTGATCCTATACTTAAAACTCATTCCCTCGAATTCCTAACGTGAAATGCCTTCACCAAGATTTTACTTTTTGTAACCTGTTGTATTTTTGTTAATTTGGTTCTTTAACTAAATGCATCCAAGTCCGAAATTCTGGACGTTAATATCCCCAATGTCACACTCTTATCCGTAAAATCCCTACACTATTGGAACATCTCACTTAAAAAACTTGAGGAAAACGAACTCAACAAACAGCCAACTCTGGTCTTT